>JAOBRD020661907.1:0-23984 GCA_027575215.2 Hydrozoanthus sils
TATTACCAAATTGCACTTCATTGAAAGGGGGAATTGAAGCTTTAGTTAGTGAGCTTAGTTTGGCAACTGTTTGCCTAACAAGAGATTCAGTACGGCTATAAAGACTTAAGTTTCGATCATTAATTAAATTTTCTAGGACTCCTGAACAAGTACACAATTAGACAAATATATAAACGGCATTAAGTTTTATTTAATTTTTATCGCTAACTTTTTTTAAAAAAGGCAGATTTATAATAATGATTCAGGTTGATTCTGTCTGTTGTGTGACGTCATTAACTAACAAAAGTCTTAGTTACAACGAAGCGTCAAATTTTTGCTATACTCGAGCATCACCTCAGACCCTTAGGGTGGGGGGGTGGGGTGGGGGGCTATGCGGGGTACGCTCGCACCCTCCACAGGCGGTGAGGGTCCACTTTTTTTGTTGACCAAATATATACTCGAAAAAGCAACAACATTTTGAAATTCAAAAGTATAAATAATACCCAGGCTTTTCAGGTTTGTTTTGCTTTGCAGATTTACTTTTCAATCTCAGACAACTCAATTTTCAACATTTTCTAGGAGAGCATGCCCCTGGACCCCCCTGAGACTCGCGCCTTCGACGCTCGTTTGGTCCATGTTCTGGTTCGATCTCATCCTCCCGCAAACAATCCTGGCTTCGGACCTGCGTCTCATGATGGAGAATTCTATTTTAACGAAAGTCTACATTCGAGCTCGGTGCGAAAAAATCGAGTTCAGCTATGTCAGGAAGAGAAAGCATTTGTCTTTAATAAAACAATATAAATGCGAATGATAAAGATATAAAACTAGTTGATTATGCCAAGCCAAGAAACCGACGTAACAAGGAGCAAATTTGCGAAATAAAGAGTTCAGATCTGCTCCAGATTAATTAAGCAAAATATTTCATAAACTTTTTGAAACAAGGCCGTGAAAAAGTTAAAAAACTTATAATTAACCTGTTTTCTTACAAGTGCCAAACCTAGATTTCCCTCGTTCATCACGTGAAGCCGCATTCCAACGTGGAATCCTCCCCGCGTGAGAAATTTAGTTACGAACCAGCCAATCATAATGAAGTAAACTTCACATGTTCATTAAATATTTTCACCTTATGAGCCAGTTTTTGCTGGACATTTCTTATACTTGCAAAACGCACTTTGAACTAATCTGCCTAGATTTTAAAAATACACAGTCAATCTCAACTCGAACAATAATATGGCTGTTTAATTTCTTTTCACGAGGAAAGTCGAAAAAGCAAAGAATTCCAAGGTAAGACTTCGGTTTTTGCTGCTAAATTTATTTTATTTGGTTAACTTTAATTCTACGTTATACTGCAAGCTTCTTCAAATTAAAAATTCTTCCCCGTGTCGTTATGTCCACGTGCTCTCAATTTTGTTTTGTAACTTAATATCTGCAATACTCTGTTCAGCTCAGCCTGAAGTTGTGCTTACGTTTCTTATGAGTTCTCCTTGTTTTTTCAGCTTTACTGCGAAACTCCTAACGCCAGATGAAAGAAAGGCTATTCGCAAAATGTTAATAATACACGTTCACGAGTTCTTGACTCGAGTAATGACGACTTGTAATGTTCGGGGACAGAGCCGTCAAAAGGTGAGACGTCGCTTATTGAAAATTTTAGTTGGAGAAAATAAACCGTGGGGTTCTGTGCTATAGTCGTATTTGTTTTTACTTTTGTACGAACGGTAACGAAAGAAAATTGGACTCGCCGCATTGCAATAGTAGTTTGAAGCTTTCCTTTTGATTTTTAACTCTAAAAACTCTCACTTTGTGCAGTAAAATATTGGTATAACTGACGATGTGTTAGTTTAGGGGGCAAAAAATTTGCGGAACTTTTTTTGCCCTTCAATATAGGGGTGTCGGAGAAGTATTTTTTTTAGTTAGTAAACAATAATTCTGTTTCCTGTACCGCCATCGTCGACGGCATTTTTCAATTGATACCACAAAAGTGTATTAAAGCTTCTTGCCGTGTTTCATTTCTCCTAAAATTGGAGCTTTTAACCACAAACTTTGGAACTTGTTTGGTTGCGAAAACTTTAACTAATACCAAATATTAACACGTGTACAAAGCATTACTGTAATACTTAAAGTAGTTTTTGTATCTTCTCAACAGAATTCCGGTCACCTTTGTCTATTTGTGGTTTTTGGTAGCGAAAACCAGTACAACTTGTTGCACCATTGCCGTCCTCCTCCTGCAAATCAAAGAAACTAAACTTAAAAAGTTGCCAAAACCGTGAGTTACAATTTTGTTTTTCTAAACTTTAGTTTCGATAGAGAGATAGACAGATATGAAAGCGTACACTGTTTTCCTGAAATTTTGCAAGTGCACAAATACCTGATGTTTTAACAGCCAAAATGGAAGTATAATATCTTTCTCATGCACGGTATAATTAGCCGAATTTACGAGCTTTTTCTAAAATAGAAAAACTGATTTTAGTTTGGAATGCCTTATACTTATGTATCATTCAAAAATTCATTTGTTAACTTGTAGCTATTTCAAGAAAAAAGTGGTACAACAAATTTGCTTAACCGTTGTGCTTTTATCATTACGTCAGAATGAAGTTCTTTTTGTACTAGAAACTTGAATCAACCAACACATTTTGCGTGTCTTTAAACCTCCATTCTCGAGTTTCATTTGCAAGGTTGAATTTAACCAAAGAAAAAGAGAAGGCGGAGCGACTAAAAACTGTCCTAATATTTTGTTCAGTAAAACACTTTTAAACAACACTGATCAGTTTTGATAATTTTGTCAGTTTTAAGAAGCATCAGAAAAGTAAATAAATTAATTGATATGAATTGTTTTTTTATCAACATAATTTGAAACGCAAATTTGTTTATAAACTGAAAATTGTGAAGTGATGATAAGCATGACGGTTAACAGAAAGCAAGGCAGGTAGTCAGACAGTTTAGCTATCGTTCCTCAGTTCACGCTGGAGGGTTTTGTATGATATAAACTGCCAAAGTTCTGCACTCAGCATTCACTTGTTGTGCTTTTTAACTTTCCAAATTTATTTGGTGTTTGCAGTCATAGAGAACCTTCCTAACTTATTTATCTAAGCTATGGCACCGAGAATGAGCAACAGCTGCCGAATGGTTTTGCACTTGAGAGCGATTGATGTTTGATTATTTGCGAATGAAAAAACACAAGACAACCCTTGTATGACACTTTAAAAGGGCGCGCATGGTGAACTTAATGGCACATTTGTGCATGAATTACATCTAGTTCTGGCCAACTTTTTAGGCGAAAAGTTACGTGAAAATCGAGCTATTGCTGTTGCTCTTGCAAACTGTTTCGATCAGTACACATGCTCGAAGTCCTCAAATCATGACGAGAAGGTCAAAAATTGGTTTGGCAATGGTAGAGCCAACAAGGTACGATCTAGATAGTCCAGGATTGCCCCGGGGTAGTTTTTTTTTAATTCCAATTCTGGACTGGGTAGCTTAAGTAGGTTTCAAGCCCTCAAGACTAAAAGCCCGCAAAAGGTAAACTAGAAAACCGCATGGACTGATGAGCGATAGTAGAGTCTGGGTTATGTTTCTGTTGATTCTAATTTTGTTAAACTTTGCAACAGCTCTGCACAGCGTTAACAAAATTATGCAAGCACAGAAATTACCTTTGACTAAAATTCTTTTGCAGAGTATTTTGCTCTGGAAAAGTTATAGAAATGAGGAAGACAGCTGTAGATATGGAAGACAGGAAGAACATACGAAACTATTCGTGCGTGTTAAATGATGATGTTTTGATATCGAGTTTTGCGCTGTAGAAAGTGTTTCGGTTCGGTTCGTCTTCATTTTCTTAATGGAATACATTTCGTGTCGAGATATTAAAGATTTAGAGCAGTTGAAAATACACTCGGTCCGGCTTATTGTGAACTAGTCTTATCTTTTTCTTGCTGCATACATATCCTAACACAGAACAAACTCCCTATTTTGACTTCGCTTGTTTCTGTAAACTAGCAGTAAACTATATTTTGGACATTGTAGACATAATGATAGCTATAGTTTAAAATACGTAAGTTGATTAGCATTGATTGCGCATGTATTAATAGTGTAATTCGCTTGAGTCCCGTCGTGAGACCATTTAACAGCTTTTAGAAAGTTTTCTTGATTCTTATCAGGCTTTTTTTGCTCGTCTAGGAGGTCTGGCTCTGGTGATTTTTGTTCCTTCATCAGTTTCCCTTTCTTTACTACGCGTGCATCTTGTCTCACACTAACAAATCTAGCTTGCCAATCTCGTCCAGGAATAATTTCAATCAGTTAGGTTTTCCTGATGTTGTTAAAAAGTCGCAGTCCAGTTTTGTACCTTTCTTGCTATTTGTCCTAAACTTGTTCTGTCTACTGTTCTTGGTATCTCGATCTTTATCATAGTATCATCCAAGTGCTATCATTTTGGATGAATTCAGTTCTTTCAGGCATACTTGAGCTATTGTGAAGCCTAAGCAGTGACAGTATACAATGCAAGATGTTTGTATGTTTAAGGGCGAATCCTTTGTACAACTTGCTTTTCAGCTGGTTTGCACACTACTCGATTACTTGACCAGTCCCAATCACGCTTTGCTGATTATTTTCTTAGACACTCCTTGTGCAGTTGTGCGATTCTCTTTTAAACCTCACTACGACACTCTATCAACTATGAATTGCCAGTTGATCTTCATCTCCTGGATACAATTCTTTTCTACTTATAGAGAGTTGAGATTGCTTTGAGTTTCTTAAATATCCGGTTGTTAAATGCGGCAGTTCTTTTAGGCTTAAAATCCCCTGAATGATGCAGGCGCTAAGATTTGTATCAGTTGAAGACGCAATTCTTGCATGCTTTCACCCTTGCAGAAATGCATCCTCTGATGTGCTGATGGTGCACATTGAGGCAGTATGACTTAATGGTGGGTCATGGTGACTCAAATGCGGTATTACCACCAAACGGTGGTCATAGGGGCATGGTTAAGGTACCACCACCTATTGGTGGTCATAGAGAGTCGGTTTTAATACCACCACCTATTGGTGGTCATAGAGATGAATTGTGGTACCACCACCTATTGGTGGTCATAGATGGGCAATTCTGGTACGACCACCTATTGGTGGTCATGGAGATGCAATTCTGGTACCAACACCTATTGGTCGTCATGAAGATGTGATTCTGGTACCACCACCTATTGGTGGTTATAGAGATGCAAATTTGGTACCACCACCTATTGGTGGTCATAAGGAAGCAACTGTGTTACCCACCACCTATTGGTGGTCATGGAGATTCGATTCTGGTACCACCACCTATTGGTCATCATGGAGATGCGATTCTGGTACCACCACCTATTGGTGGTCATAGAGATGCGATTTTGTTACCACCACCTATTGGTGGTCATAAGGAAGCAACTGTGTTTCTCCACCACCTATTGGTGGTCATAGAAGTGCGATTCTGGTACCACCAACTGATAGTTTTCATAGGCGTGCGATTCTGGTACCACCACCTAATTAGGTGGTAATGGTGCTCATAGTGTCACAATTGTGGTACTGCCATCTAATGATAGTCATGGTGTTGTGATTGTGATATTACTATCTAATGGTGATTATTGTGACACGATTGTGGTATTACCACCTAATGGTGGTCATGGTGATGCGACTGTAGTATAGCCACCAAATGGTGGTCATCTTGACTAGATTGTTGATATACCACCTAATAGTGGTCAATTGTGGTATTGCCACCTAATGGTTATGAAATGTTCTTCTACCAAAAGAGTATTTTCTAGACAACATTTACACCAGGTATAATTGGTCTGTTCTTAAAGAGTCCAAATTGACGAATCATCGACAGTGATTTTTTGTTAGTTGTTTCTCTTGACTCAGAGTGTTGTCTTACACACGAATACACTGGTCATCACGCCGATCCTCCAAAATTTGTTTTGTGCATCAAGTTGTTCATCTAATATGTCCATGGAAAGACCTTCCCACAAGCTAGTGTTTTGGCTAATCTTGCTGTTTGTGACAAAATGGTACTTTGGGTTCTAAATGTCTGGAACTATGCCAATGCGAGTTGTCATAGAGATGTGATTATGGTACCACCACCTATTGGTGGTCATAGAGATGTGATTGTGGTACCACCACCTACTGGTGGTCATTGTGACATGATTGTGGTATTACCACCGAATGGTGGTCATTGTGTAGAGATTGTGGTATTACCTCCTAATGGTGGTCATGGTTATGCAACTGTGATATTACCACCTAATGGTGGTCATTTTGACGAGATTGTTGATTTACCACCTAATGGTGGTCAATATTGTGGTATTACCACCTAAAGGTGCTCAATGTTGTAGTATTGCCACCTGATGGTGGCCATGGTAATGCAGTTGTGGTATTACCAACTAATGTTGGTCACAATGACATGATTGTGGTATTGCCACTTAATGGTTGACATGTTCAGTTACATTCGAAAAGTTTTCTGATGAGCTGATCTCGTCGAGTTTTGTGCACTGAAATTGTTCACCAGGATAAATGGACTAAGATGAAAAGTGTCAAATGCAGTTTGTCACTGCTTTCCCAGAACTTGAGAAGTAAGCAAGGATTATCAATTTCCTTAAGAGGTATCAACTCTGCAGCAAAACAGCATTTCTTGCCTCTGATTCCCTTTCAATACCCGGGCTAGATGGCAGCAACCAAAATTACTCTTTGTTAAGTCTTCTGTTGTTGCATTTAACCATTTCTTCTACCAAAAGAGTATTTTCTAAACAACATTTACATCAGGTATAACTGATCTGTTCTTAGAGTAGGTGTTTGGTCTGAGTTGCAGGTTTTGGCAGGTCTGTAGATTGTAGCAACAGTGCTAGCCATGGCGATACCATCAAGATTATCTTGCAGGTTGGCTCTCTGTGTGAACATGTCACAATGCTTGCATAGCACCTGGACATATCTTCTATGTACACATTTTTTGTCTTTTTTCAAATCAGTGTTGGTGCAGATTTGTTCAAAGTATGAACATAGATTTTTTGAACTGGGGCTGCACATGAGCACAGTTAACACTTGGAGCAGTTGCAATTTTGCTTATGACTGTGTCAATACATTTGGCATGGCTTTTGCCAATGCATTTGTGATACCATTTTGTAGGCACCTGTATGTACTATGATGTTTCACCTTTCCCCAGTTTGTTTAGCCACTCTAATGCCTCTTCGATCACGTCTGTTAATTGTCTGTTTAACTTCGTGGCTATCCAAAGGAAGGTAGCTAGAGTAATGAATAGAGGCACCATGGCGACTGTAGGCTTGGGATACCTTGTCAAGAATTAATGTAAAACCCCTTGGATTTTAATGTTATCACAGCACAACGGGGAAGAAATAAGTAGATCACAAGAACCACAACTTGATGAGTACGCTTCTAAGATCATGGTTTGCTATTAAAGAGCGAGGAATGGTAAGCTTCTGAACAAAAACGAAACAACGACAACCATGCCAAGAGAAGCTCGCTGATACCAGGATAACTATAAGAGCCATTACTTGAATGGTACCGTGCTGACTAGAGAAGCTTATTAGTGTTGCAAATCTGTTGTCGACTATAGAACACAGCACTGTCGCATTCCTTGGATCAACAAAGTTCATTAAAGTAGACACAGCTTATTTTCTTAATCTTGCATCTTATTGTCTTAGTTGGCAAACAAACCGGCAATGCTTCAAGGGTAGTGCTTGGCTTATCCCTTTTGTTGACGGTCGGGCTTCATATGTATAAATTATAAATCGTTTGATAAAGACAAGACTGTTTTCACATAGTTGAAAGATCTCTGGAACTGGAATCAAAGGAACTATCAGCCAACGGGTTTGCTTGGAATGCAATGCATCCTATCTTTCAAAAAGGCTTTTTGACATTAGTTTGAAGTAAAAGGCTCCTGTATGCTTAGGGTTATAGTTACACAGCAGTAAAATAGCATTATGCATGCCATTTCACCTTAACTTGCCATTCAGATACCTTATCTGTTTTGCTCAATACAGTATTGCTATCAATGACAGTCCCAGCTTGGGTATTCAACAGGCCAATCTGTGGGGAAGGAGATGACTCTTAAAACAATGCGATTCAATTCTAGATTTTTTGCGACACTGGTAACTCCACCCCAAAAGCATCTTTCACTTGTTCAAACTCTGATAATCACTTTTTCAAGCTCATTCAAATCTATATTTCCTCTGTGTATTCTGTGGCACTTTCAGAGCCTGAAGTTTCAATTGGGCAATTCCAGAGCCAGACTGGTTTTGACATGGGCAATTTCGAGGCCTGACTGGTTTTGACATGGGCAATTTTGAGGCCTGACTGGTTTTGACATGGGCAATTTTGAGGCCTGACTGGTTTTGACATGGGCAATTTTTGAGGCCTGACTGGTTTTGACATGGGCAATTTTTGAGGCCTGACTGGTTTTGACATGGGCATTTTTGAGGCCTGACTGGTTTCGACATGGGCATTTTCGAGGCCTGACTGGTTTAGACATGGGCATTTTCGAGGCCTGACTGGTTTCGACATGGGCAATTTTGGGGCCCCATGTTTTTAACATGGGCAATTTCGGGGCCCGATGTTTTTAACATGGGCAATTTTGGGGCCCGATGATTTCGTCGTGGGCAATTTCGGGGCCCGATGATTTTGACATGGGCAATTTCGGGAGCCCCAATTATTTTGACATGGGCAATTTTGGGGCCCTGATGATTTTGACAAGGGTAATTTTGGGGCCCTGATGATTTTGACAAGGGCCATTTTGGGGCCAGATGTTTTCGACTTGGGCAATTTTGGGGCCTGATGTTTTCGACTTGGGCAATTTCGGGGCCTGATGTTTTCAACTTGGGCAATTTCGGGCCCCGATTTTTTTGATATGGGCATTTTCGGGGCCTGTTTTCAACTTGGGCAATTTCGGGGCCCGATTTTTTTGATATGGGCATTTTCGGGGCTCGATGTTTTTGATATGGGCATTTTCAGGGCCCGGTTTTTTTTTATATGGGCATTTTCGGGGCTCGATGTTTTTGATATGGGCATTTTCGGGGTCTGATGATTTCAACTTGGGCATTTTCTGGGCCTGATGTTTTCAACTTGGGCATTTTCGGGGCCCGATGTTTTCGAGCATTTTCGGAGCTTGTAGTTTTGACTTGGGCATTTTCGGAGCCTGTAGTTTCGACTTGGGCAATTTGTGTTAGTTTTGATTACTTTCTCTATTTTTTTTATTTAAAGAAATAGAGTATAGTTTTTTACAGCTTTGAGATTTGCTTTCATGGGCAGTTTCGGGCCCCATTAACCAGAAAAAGGATCAAATTCAAAAATTGGTAAATATAGTTTTTGTGACATCTTCGGGTCACCAAGCCTGACGCAATATCAAGTCCTTAAGACCTGATTAGGACCAAAAGTCGCTAGGACCTTAAATTCATTAGGTTAGGTCTTGCATGGGATCGATTGCTCAGTGGGTTACAGGGTCACCAATGAATTCCATTTTCCAAACCACCTTTGTTGTAAAATCGAGTTTTCGACAAAATGCAATTCTAACCCCTGGGTTGTAATTTTTCGAACACTTGATATTTTGCTTTCTCAACCTACGGAAGGTGATTTTGGTGGGTGGAGTTTATTAACGGCCTTGTTCGAGCACTAATCGTTTTCCCGATTTTTTTTGAGATGTTCTGGTCGGCAACAAGCACGAAGTGTTTGGTGGGTTCAAATCCCACACATCTCTAAACAACGGGAATTTTGACGATTGAAAACTGTTGCTTAAACTTTATGTGTTTGACCATTTAGAGTAGCATGCAAATTGTTATAACAACTTCTTGATGTTTGCTAGCAAGGCATCATACGTTTAATTAACTGTAGCCAAACTATGAGAAAATTAGCAAAAATCAGGATAAAAGAGTAGACAATAAAAAAATACCTCTTTGCAGCACTGAAATATGTACTTTTTTCCATTAAGCCTGCCCTCAAATCTTCATAAAACAAGCTTAAAGTCTAAAAGTCCTATCAAGCAACGTGGGAAAAAATTTGTTGTATATAAAAACGAGTCGACAATAAACGTGACCAGCGGTATTCCGGTTTGAGCAAGCTTATTCCACGTCTCCATGGTGAGCACCATCAGCAAACAACATGGCGGTCGTCAAGTCGCGCTGACGAATCTAAATGTAACAGACGAAGTGGAGGTTTGAAAGCAGAAACAATGTCTCATAGGTAATTAATAATCATATAATATTTAATTTATCTGTGCTTGCCAAGTTAAAAGTTTAGTACTTGACAATATATACAGTTTTTTAATCATTATCAACGAAAGGCCCGCGCAGATTGTTCGAGTTTGAAATATGAGTAGCAATTAAATTTGTTTGAAAAATATGCGCATGGTTGTTAAACGGTGAAAAAAATCACCACCAAGGCTCGATTTTTAAGGCTTGAACATGTGCGTCGTTCTAATTTTTCGCGTTATGAATGAAAATGGTGACTATATAAAAGGGGGACTTCTTCTGCAAATAATTGACTGTACGTACAGCGCCCCGCTTCATGGTACGTTAATTAAGTTGGTCCATTAATTGACTAGTACTTTTATCATGTGAACCCCACAGTTTCTACAATAAGCGATGGGGCGACACCCAGGGTGCGATTATGGACCTGTTAGAGGTAGAAATGCCTGCAGAACCAGCAAAACCAGAGAAGGATCGCATTGCTGCATTCCAGATGTTTGCTGTTCTTTATATTAAATACATTCAGATTTTCCGTAAGATTGAGGAATGCTACGATCAGGTAAATAAATTAAATCAAAACAGTTAACCTAGAAAATTGAAAGATCAATTTTGTCCGTCAGTTACAGGACTTACTTAATTAAGCTATACTATGTATTAATACTTTGTGTCCATGCACCAAAATATATATCAACAAACTTTGATCTAAATTCTTTCATAAAAAAAATAAGTTTCATCTCAAAGTTTGAGTGTTTAACAAAATCAGAATTGAATATATATTTGAATATATCCGTATTGTTTTTATCTGTATCCCTTGCAAAGTTTGTAGAAAGCCTTATTACTAACTGTACATCAGTGAAACTGGTAATTAACAGACTAGGTGGTTATTTAACTGAATCTTTCAAGTAATCCTCCACTGTATAAGATAATTAAACTTTTATTAAATCTGTGGCCATATTAGCAGCTCATATTTGATAACCCTGTATCTAACGCCAAGCAATTTAGCTAATGATCATTTCTATGGATGTTTGAATTTATTTCCTGCATGCCGCCATTTCGAAATGATGTGTTTTAGTTGCAATGCCAATCTCCACTTTTGATAAAACAGTAGCAATGATAGTCAATAAGGAAACTGGCACTGCAACCAAGACATGTCACTTTGAAAATGGCAGTGCTAGGGGAATTCAAATTGTGGATATGACCAAACTTAACTCATCAGCCTTAGATTTATGTATAGGATTTTCCAATTTGAGCTGCTAACATGGACACAGGTTTGACAAAAGTTTTATTTCAAACCAAGAATGTTATACAGTGGAGGATTTCTTTTAGAGATGTTGAACCAAATAACGTAGTACTGGGCTCTAAACCAGTGGAATGTGCCATTTTAATATCCCAGTCCCTGACAGTCTCTTTCAAAGGCCTTTAGGACATTTATATGAAACTAACTTTGGTTTATATGAAGCACCAAGCATGACAAAAGTCTAAAACAAATATATATAGGTTCTTTCACAAATATATGTTGAAATCTCAATATAGGTGTTGAAATCCCTGTATATATACAATGGAAACTTGAAACATCTCATATATATAGTTTATATGTTCACTCATATAGGTCGAAATTATCCATTACTTTCTGGGTATCAATTTCCCGAAATAAAATCAGCCCCGCGCGTACAGTACAGTACATGTGTTTGATGTTGATAACAGAGAGACTGCATTTATTGACAGTTTTTTTGATATAATTCTTTCTGTTATTGCACAAGCTCATCAATACGGTGACCTGCAAGTGTCACGGCAACTGATTTTGTGAACATTGTGGCAAAAGTTTTTTGACAGCACCTCAAGTTTTTATGAACTATACAACAAAGGTTTGCAAACATCAGTTGTGGCAAAAGTTTGAGAAACTGAGGACAAAATGTGACAACGGTGGCGGAAGTAGAAGTAGGCTAGTTATTTTGCTTATTTTTTTTTGGTAAAGAAGTCTTTTTAGCAAACTAAGCTTATTCGGTTATTGGTCTTTTTCACATCGATATTTTTGATTCAAATGAATCTTACAGGTATAAGAAACAGAAATGAATTCTCAAAATTCACAACATTGGTACCCTGTTAAGAGTGAATAAATAAAAGCATTCATTTAGTCATACAACTACACAAAAGCAGTTTAGGTGATGCTTTTCCTCGAGTATATTGCTTAAATCTCCTTTTGTTACTCATACCAAATTAGACATTAATTTTGTAATGGGAAAATGAAAGCTGATATTTTTTTGGGGAGAAAAGGGAAAAATAAAGAGGAGAAAAAGGGAAGGTTTTTCTCCTTTTTATTTTACTCTTTCCTCCCCCAAAAAATTAGCCAGCTCACAGGTTAAAGATGATCAAATAATATTATAAACTCTAGAAGATAATTAAGCAAAATTCTCCTAAACTGGTAACATGAAACCACATCAGTTGTTTGGGGGGATTTAGCAACATGCCATTTTAGCTTGTGAGCTGGCTCATATTTTTGGGGAGGAAAAAAAATAAAGAGGAGAAAAAGTGGAAGATGGGGGAATTAAGGGGAGCAGAAGAGAGAAACAAGCCTGCATGGAAGGCATTGTATTCAGAGATCAACCTCTACAAAACTTTGTTGCTAAAAAAACAACGAATGACTATTGCAGATTCTGCAAAAAGTCTTTGTTTGTTCTCTATGGGGATGAAAATGTATTCAAGCCTCCCCCCTTCCCCTTTTTCTCTTTATTTTTCCCTTTCCATCCCAAAAAAATGAGCTGGCTCACAAGCTTCATGCTGGTTAGCATACTTTTTGGCTGACAGGACCAATGTGTAAAGTATTGTTTGCAAATGTTAGGTTAACATTTCAATGATCCCTAATAAATGTTCCAGGTTGTTCATCCCCAAAAGAGAAGGGTACTGCGACATCTTTTAGATGGAATTATGGGAAGGTACATGACTTTTGTATTGTTGCTTATCTTTGATAATTAATATATTAGAAAGTTACTAGTAACATTGTTTTGTTGAAGTTGCTACTGAATAAGTATTTGAGTTGTATGTATTTGTACGTAGTACTTGAATTCAACTGTTAGAAGTGTGTCCAATATTATGTGGAATCGTCAAAACAAAGATTTTAGTCGAAGACTGATTGAAGAGAAAAAAATGATGTTTATTTGCACTGAGGGCATGGATCTCTTAGATGACCTGTAGTTTGCACCAGTAAAAAAAACTGGAGCATCCTGGGTATACTGATACAAGGTCGTCCAAGAGATTCATGAATTTGAAACAACAAAGCTCTGAAATGCCAATTCTAATGTTGATGCAAAAGTTTCTCAGCTTGTGTGGATAAATACAAGACAAACTGCAATATAAGCACCAATGGCTTGAGTTAAACTTTAAAAAGAATATATATGTTACACAAAACAAGGCTAGCTAGTAGTGCTAATTTAGGGCTAATTTGAATGAAGACAATGGAATATTGAGATCTTTACCATTTATGAATTAAGGGTCTATACTTTGCAGTCAGAGATCTAGCTTACCAACTGAGTGCAGCATGGACGCACTTACATGACATACCATGATTGCTGTAATTCAGAAGCTGGAGGATACAAATAACTTAAACTTAATTCAAATTAACTTATTTGTAGATTTTAAGTCAGATACATTTGCTGGGAAAACTGAAGATAATCAGAGGCTAAAGAACATGCACATTGGTTGATTTGGTACAGAATAACCTTTTGTCTCCTCTACCTGCATGAAACAGTATAATTAGATTAGAATGCATTTCAATATATATTTGTAGAAATTACATTTTTAACTTTTGTATTCTTGTAGAATCCTTGAGATGAAAAACGAGATGGTGACTTTGGAGTACTCTGAATACCACTACTTTGATGATGTGTTGTCAGATCTTAAACTCACACCTGTAAGTCTTACTGATTACTACTGTACTTTGACAATGTGCTGTCAGATCTCAAACTCACACCAGTAAATCTTGCTGATTACTACTGTACTTTGACGTTGTGCTGTCAGATCTTAAACTCATGCCAATAAGCCTTACTGAATACAACTACTTTGATAATACAGTGCTATCAGATCTTTAACTCACACCAGTAAGTCTTACTGATTACCACTGTACTTTGACATTGTGCTGTCGGATCTGAAACTCGTGTGAGTAAGTCTTACTGATTTCCACTACTTTGATGATGCACTGTCGGATCTTAAACTTGTGCCAGTTTTTCTTACTGATTTCCACTACTTTGACGATGTGCTGTCAGATCTTAAACTCACACCAGTACATCTTACCGAATACCACTACTTTGACGATGTGCTGTCAGATCTTAAACTCACACATGACTGTGTTTAACACCCTCAACAAAGAATAGTTAGATTATGCTGTTGAGGCTACATATGAATAATTTAAAATATTTTACCTAACGAATAATGCAATTTATTTTGTTTTATTCGAAAGGATGACATTGAAATTCCAATTCCTAAGTATTTTATCTACGAAAACTCCAAAGTTCTCCAGGAGAGGGAAAAGATGCTTGGAGGAATTCTGGCTAAACTTGGACCTCAGGATGCTGTACAGGTAGCAGAATTGTGAGCTAGTGTACAGTATGAGGAAAAGTTTTGAGTTAATCAGCTAGTTATTTAGTATTTTTTGGGCCTAAAATCATTACTACTTGTCTCAGTTTCATAGGCCAAGAAGTTTTCCAAAACCTTTTTTTACAAATAACCAAAACATTTTTGCCCTTGCAGGGGTTTCAATAATTTTTGAAGTAGACGGCAGACCATCTAAAAAAAAGGCAGCTGTACCCCTAGGAGGGTCAGCAAGAAACTCAAGGAACTTAAAAAATTAATATTTATTGTTATAGAAAGTAGGCGGTGGTGATTTGAGAAGTAGGCGGCAAAATTCACTGGTTCCTGGCTTCTATTGAAACCCCTGCCTTGTCATCTTCAGCAGTACTACTGAAGATAACTGCACTATACTGAAGCAGACTGTACAGTTGAAAACATTTCGGTAATTTATGAAAATTTTGGAAAATTTGAACGCTAGTTTGCAAAAGTTGTTCTAGATCTACAGTATAGACCCTATATGCAAAAATGATGGTAATTTAAGTATTCTTAAATTGTGTACATTGAAAATATCCCTACTAGCCTTGCTCCTGTGTTAAACTTTCAAAAGAATAAATTATTACTCCACAGAAGGCTAGTAAGGCTATTTTTAATGCAGTAAACAAAAGATATTAAAGTTAGCTTGGTCTATATATATGATGGTATCATCATAGATGATTATGCTTCAAATTAAGGTTATTTAGTAGGTAAACCCCTTCCGGCGGCTGGTATATCAGAGGATAATGTCCATGGCTGATAGATTTTCTGTAAAAATGAACAGTTGGCTGAGAAGCGAAGCTTCGAGGGCAACTGAGAAATTTTGAGGACAATCTGTCAGCCAAGGACATCATCCTCCAATATACCAGGAAGCCCAAAAAGGGTTTATTTATTTTACAACCCTCTCAATAATTTTTTCTTCAAAAAAAATTGTGTACAATTGCAGCAATGAAAATTTCCTTTTTCTCCGCACTAATTGAAGTTGGACTCTCAGTTTTAAGCTTAAAATATTTTACAGAACTTTAGAGACTTGATAGGTTTAGTTAAGCTTGTTAATGAAACTGTTTATTTAGTGCCAAAGTGGACTCACAGCCTTTTACCTTCAAATACGTTTACAGCATACTTTGCTGACTTTTTTTGCACTATCTGGCACTGCCTTTGAAACCAGGAATTTTTTAAAATCTTCATTGTTAGACTCAGCAAATGATTAATTTTCTTGTCTATCAATTTAAATTTGTTCAAAATCACAGGGCAGTTATCAAATTGGAAGGAGTATATTCGCTGATAACCTACTTCCAATTTTGTACCATATGATGTGTCTTATCCAATGAGATTGTGCGAAAATTATTGGGTGGGTTGTAAATGTACATATGTTATTCATTGATAATAAATTATATTTAAACTTATGCATTTTGCAACATTATTTGTAGAAAAAAGAAGAAATTCAAATGACCATTGATGATGCTATCAGGCTTGTCCAGGTAATAATTATGTTTGAGGCATCAGTGCTAACTAACACAGCTTTTAGATGTGTACTTGCTTTATGATGAGATTACTCCATATAATAATAATTATAATAATAATAATAACAATAATAATGATAATAATAATGCTTAATTAAAGGTCCTCGCCTCTTCCAAAGATCCGAATAAATTCCTTTCGCCAAAACTTCAGACCCAACAATGCTACTGTAAGGCCCCTGTAAATTCCATTGACATTTTGATGCTTATATTCAGACTTAACAACTTAATAGAAAAGCCGCTCATTTAAGGGTTGCACATAATTAAATTATACAAGATACAAGAAGTTTCTCCATTGACTCTAGAGTTTGTTAGTTGTCATGGTAACTGACTGTTGTTACCATGACAACTGAAAACTTTTGATTCAATGGTTGATTTTATTGTACTGTATGTACTGTCATCAGCTTGTAATACCTACACACCTCATGATCACCTGGCATGCACATGCAGACAATACACCAACATTTTCAATTCATTGGATCTTCTAAATTGTAGGTGTTTCCTTTTAATCATGATTTACTATGATACATGAAGTAGTAATTAAATGTCTATTTGATAGTGTTTTGTGCTGTTTTAGGTTCATGAGAGAGCAAGGCAGGGGAGACTGAGAGCAAAATTTATGCGAGAGATCAGGTGAAAAGGAAATTTCTTACTTTTTCCACTCATAGCAAAATCAGCTAATTCAGTGTTGCTTAAGCTATAAAATCCTTTCTTGAGCCAAGTGGTCCATTAGGTTAGCATTTGATTTTGTCCAGTTTACTTAGCGAACAGTCTTTGACTCCACTTGATTGGACAGGGCACCAATCCAATGCAGGTGTAGCCCCCAACAGAAGCTGGTTATGTATATAGCTGAGTCAACTGGAACAAGTCAAGTAAAGTATCTTAGCTTGCTCAAGGACACAACACAGCAGTCTGCTTGGGACAAAATGAGATTAAGGCACAAGAATGGAACAAGAAATGAAAAGTGTCTTCTATTTTGAAAAATTTATTTTATCTATACTTATAGTCAGATGTGTACTTTGTTCTGCAGGCAGCAAGAAGAGAGAGAACGACAGTCGCAGCTAAGAGGTGCACCAACTATGGATCCAGACATTGCTGCAACTAAGATTCAAAAAGTATGTTAATCAACTCAACACAGACAGAAATATGTCCATTGAATTGACTGTTCATGGCTTCTTAAAACAAGATATACCATAGCTTTCTGGTCTTAAAATCAAGATTGCTTTTTACAGTTTGTATATGATATTGATATTAATTGTCTGTATTATTACTGTCAGGTAAATCTTCATAAAACCTACAAATGATAATTGAAAGTGGTTTCTGCAAGTCAATGAGTATAGGAGAGTTTCAGTCATTGTTATTAATGAGTCAACTGTTATTTGGTTGGTGCATGGTTTGAGACAGAGGTTTCTCTGTTTAAGGCCACAGTGTTGTTTAGATTTGAAAGGGTTTGTTTCTGAACATTATGTCAGCTTAAACCCACCAATTAAAAGGTCATAGTATATTAGGTTTTCAAATCTTTCACTATAAAATATCAATATAATGCAATTGTTATTTTTTTGCATCTTCACCACACTTGCTCACAGCCACACACAGAATGAAGAATGTCAAATAGGTGATGTGTGTTGGTACCTAACACTCAAGTTGACAAGTTGTACTTTATAGTTTCATTTGTGACTTTAAGATATCTCAGGCCAGTTGTTCAAAAGATAATTAGCCCTAATCTATGGTTAATTGCTATCATGACAACCAATAGGTTTTGTTAAGAGTTAATCCTGGATTCAAGTTTAACCAGCTTTCAAACAACCAGCCCCTGATTGTAAAGAATTAGTACATTCTTATATTAAGAATGAGGCAGAAAGTTAATTTTATTTTTCTTTGAGGAAAATTACCAATTCATTACCAAAATAATTTGTACAGATCTGGAAAGGGTTTTCACAGAGAAAAAAGACAAGGAAAATGAGAGAGGAAGAACTTGTTTTTGTTGGAATGGTAAGTAGAAATGATTTGCTCAACCTTTTATTATATTTAAAGGTTTAATTCACATATATCTCTCAAACGTTTCATTCTCACAAACTAAGTTTGTTTTTCAGTCATCCTTGCCAGAGCCAAAAGATTACTCAGACACACCAATGTTTTCAGCAGAAAAAACTGAGGTTTGTGATTCTATATTTTTACATGACTACAAAGGACTGCATTCTATTTGATTAAATTTAATTTAATGATTTATTGATGCTATAGAGTTACAGAGAAAGTTATTAGACGTGGTCTTTGAAGAGTAGGAGGGAATGTATTGTCTTCAGTTGCAATTTTGTTCTAACACTTATTAGGTTGTTGGCTTAAGGTGTACAACAAGCTCCTCTAATGCTAAAATGTCTAGTTTACCTTTCACCATAATGGAGTACCAGATTAACAGAGCTTTCTCCAAATTATATAAAAAAATAATTTTCCTGGAAAGTAATTCAACCATACAACTTGTTTTAAAAAAGAAAGGCACCAGACAGATACCTGATTGGCTGATAAGAAGGCAGGATTATCAAGTCACGACCCTGGGCACTACAGACTTTTTTACTTTTAACTGCTCTATTGAATTTTGCTTAAAATTTCTTGCTAAGTTCAGAAAAACTTTATAATAATATTTAGTACATGTATTAAAATTTCTTAACTCAATTGCTTTGTCTTTACTGGTAAATCTCTGACTTCAGACTTGTGGTACAATCACTTTACTACACTTGGTCTTTACTTCAAGCACTTGGTCTGAGATTTGCTAATAATGGGTTACTGTATGTGTTAACTTTTTCAATGTTGTCTGAAAGCATCACTGTTTTGATCAAATAGTTCTGTAATGTTTCTACATTACTTTGCAAAAAGTTGTCTGCATTTGTTTTTCTTTTCGACAATTTTGAAAGCTTCTATTTTCGGTAAGTAATTTTTCACAGATCGTTTTTACAGGTTCATTTGACAACATATATATTTACCATTAAATTTTGTTATTTTACTTTTGCTTGTGGATGTTTTGGTTATTACATTATCAGGAAATATTACTAAATCATGGAACATAGGAAATGAAAAGCAAGAATCGGTTCTGTATTTGATTATTAATAGCCAATACAAATTTGGGTTTACATGCAATGAGATCAAATTCTACTGTAACATTCTGCAGGAACATCGAAGAGTTGTACAAAAAGATCATGAGAGAGAATACCAACAGGTAAGCATTGAATTTAAATCCTGAGTCTTGATGCTGTTTCCTCTACAACATTGATTGCATATAGATCGTATAATTATACTCCATGCCAATTTATAATCGTTTTTTTGTAGTAATTGATGGCACAATCAGTGTTCATGAACATATTCTGTTTTTCATCAGGCTCTTGTGACAGTTAAAGAAAAGATCAGAGAGATTGAAGGCCCCGACATGAAAGAGAACATGCAGGATCAGATCAGACAGTGGTTTATTGAGTGTCGGTTAGTTTAATGGCTTCCTAGTTGATTCTTATTTTTTTCTTTCTTAGAAGGTAATTGTGGTAAAAACCTTGCAGCTGGTTCAGTGCCATGTTCAGCAGAATGTGCATATAGAACTTGGTTAATTAAATATGTGAAATACAATTTATTCAATTCAAGCTGTAACAATTTCAAAGGTACATACAAATAAAAGTAGATAACATAATTTTACATGCGAAAAGTAGCTGTATGAAGTATTTATTTGTTCGAGCCAAGATCCATTGTTAACAAACTGACCTCAGCACATGTTTAATTCGAGGGATAAGACTGGCAAGTTCCCCGACTACCCAGATGAGGATGAAGGAGGCTCTGCTGCCATATTCAAAGAGAAGGACCCCGCTGAAGTAAGTGTGCACGGGCCTTGTTACTGTCAGTACAATTAATTATCATCAGATTAGTTGTGATATTGACAACTTATGATAATGACTTTGCTTTAGAAATAGATGATGATAACAGCAACTTCTATAGAAAAGTTGCAACACACATATGGATAATATTACTTCATAGACTTCATGAGTGGTGGAACATACAGGATTTGTGTCTCAAGCTGTAAATCTTCCGAATAAAAGATGATTAAGGGCAGCAACATTAATCTGTCAACGTCTTTCAAGCTGCCAAATGAATTCCTTTAACATTATATGATGAACTACTCTAAATGCTGGTGAATTCTGGGCTCGGTTGCTCAAAACGCAATTAGTGCTAATCCAGGGTTAGTTACCATAACAACCAATAGGTTTTGTTAAGAGT
Source organism: Hydrozoanthus sils (assembly GCA_027575215.2). Taxonomy (NCBI): domain Eukaryota; kingdom Metazoa; phylum Cnidaria; class Anthozoa; order Zoantharia; family Hydrozoanthidae; genus Hydrozoanthus; species Hydrozoanthus sils. The sequence goes on from JAOBRD020661907.1 coordinate 20,540, forward strand.
TAACCCTGGGTTAAGTTAATCGGGGTTTTGAGGAACCGGGCCCTGGAAGTTGTTTTTCTTAATTTTAATTTTGTTTGCAAAGTATCTTATTTTCAGAAAGAAAGAAATTCAGATGGTCTAAATCAAACTCTTGCTATGGCCCTGAGTTCTGTTACAGTTTAGTAAGAGAAGCTGTCGGTTGTGTATGACATGAGTGAAAAAATCTATGTGAAGAATTTTCACCTATCTGCCTTTTCAGTTTGGCGTTGTATTTATATTTTGTAGCTGAAACATTTGTAGAAGAATAAAATTTTATGAGGGAAGTAAATGTTGGTATGAGTCATACATACTCATACAAGTTTACCTGCATGCATACTTGTTACCACTTTGCACAAGCTTGTTTCTGGCCACATTTTTCCAATCTGCTGTTGTAATAAGCAAGAATAATAAGGCATGAAATGTTATACGATTATCTTATAATTATATGCTCACATTATTCTCAATTCTATTTCAGATGGAGAAAGAAGAGAAAGAGAAGGTAAAGTATACTCTGTGTGAAGCACCAGCTGGTAACACTGTGGCTAAGGAAGGACAGGGCGAACTTAACATTTTTGTTCAATATCAATGTTTTGCTAGTAATTTTTTTTCTACTAGCGAGAGTAGGAACTTCACTAGCTACTTTTTGATGCAACATCTTTCCCTTTGACGACTAATCAATATAATGATTTAGTACGTGACTTAATTAAAAAGTAAAAGTTAATGTGAATAAACTGCGTATACGCGTACGTAACAGACCGTTAGTTTCATATTCTCCAGCAGTTTTAACTTCTGTTTAATCAATATTCTACTGGAGAAATACTTGCAAATATTTGCTAAAGTATACTATTTAGACTCGCAATGTTTAACATCCAAAAATCACTTGCATTTCGGGAGTTTGTGAGTACTAATTTCGAGCCCTGGAATGAGAACTGATCGTTAGCATCTCTGGTTTTGTTTGAAACCTTTGAGATTAATCACTGTACATGTTGTTATTTAGGAACAGGATGGCGGGAAAAAGGGAAAGAAAGGGAAAAAAGGAAAAAAAGACAAGAAAGACAAGAAAGATAAGAAAGGCAAAAAAGGCAAAAAAGGGAAAAAGGGAAAAGACGATGAGGTAATTATTTTCTGTACATGTCCAGCATGTTGTGTATCGTATTAACAGCGATGACTCGTGATGAACCAGATAAACTACAAAGTTTTGTTTGGTTTGCAAAACTTTGTGAACTAAAAACTTGTTGCTTAAGTGGCAAAGTTTGAGGTTATACAGACTTAAAACATGTTACTAACTCAAACTGGTAGCCTGGAAAGGTGTTATTCGGCTTGTAAAAAGTTACACTGTATAAAAGCCTAGACAATGGCAAAAAACTATTATTAAGCACCAAGAATATTGGTGCTCAAAAATTTACTTATACAAAAACCCAGTTGTGAGGCCAATGCCAATGTTTGGTTTGATTAAGCTTTGAGTTTCGGTGTAAAGAAAGAACTGTTTGTGAGGTTTTTCTTTGTTTTTTTTTTTGTGTGCATGCCCGTTAAGGAAGAAGAACTGGGAATCAAAATGGCGCCTTCAAACTTTGTTCCAACAATTAACGAGGCTGCTGCTACTTTCAAAGGTATTTGTAGTGCTACAACATAAACAAATACTATATTTAACTTTTCTTTGTAAGATTTACAGACCTGAAAACAGTTAGAACTTAACACAATAACCATCAAAGCAAAACTAACCAGGTGACTACCTGGAATAACCATTGAGGATAAACTAACCAGGTGGCAACCTTGAGGTTAACAGTCAACCATTGAGATGACTGTGTCGGCCTAATGAGCCACTTGGCTTGAGGAAGGGTTTAGCTTTAGCTTAATGCGGCGCCTTACTCCAGGTTTTGCTTAATTTTAGTTTTTGTTTGTCAGATGTGTGGCAGTACCGTGATGAGCAGGGCAATTTTGACCAAAAGCATGATGCAGAATTGATCAAGGAAGCAAAGAGGTAAATCTTTGGCTTTCATTTTAAACACGAAACTAAGGGTTTTTAAATGGTTTATCATTCAAGATAACTTCAAGACTACAAGAATGAGAGTTTTTTTCCTTTAGAATCGAAGTAGAGGATGAAATCAGGAAGCAAGTTGATGAGTTAATGAGACAAGAACTGAAGAATCTTAAGATGGCTGTTGACCGAGAGAAGGGTGGAAAGAAAGGAAAAAAAGGGAAGAAAAGTGGAAAAAAGAGTGGTAAAAAGGTAACTTCTTTCCTCTGCCTAAAATCTGTTTACTGCTGCGAATTTGTAATCAAACTAAAAAGTTGATCATTTAAAATCATCAACTTCTGGAGTTTTTAAGATGCCATCATTTTGAGCGTTAGCACTTTGTCGGACCAAACTCAATATATGTGTATTTGCTCCGACAAAGGGCTAACACTTGAAATGTCGGCACGTTACCAACTTTTTAAAGTTGACTGCAAGTTAGTTTTTGTACTTACTCGCTGTTGCACTGAACTTCAAAACTTACAAAAACTAGTTCATAGTCTATTTGTTACATGAGGTTTTGGTTTGTTGGTTTTTATTATGTGTGTTACTTTCGTCTCAACAAAGGTAAACTGACCTCCAAATACTAACAACCATTTGGTTTACAGAAAAAAAAGAAAAGCGGGAAAAAGAGTGGAAAGAAGGGAAAGAAAAAGAAGAAAGAGAAGGATTTGACAGCTGATAGGTAATACGAAACAAAATTGGATTGACTTAAGCTCCCTGCTATAGTTTTAATACCATCACAAATTCACACGTCAATTTTAGATAAAGGTAGGAGAAGTGTACTGTGCAATTGAGTGCAATATCAACGGACGGGCCACATGACTTTTTTGTCAAATTGCAGCCTCGGCCATACAAACTACTGTAATTTACCATTCCTTATAAAGGTAAAGATAAAGTGGTACATTTAAATAGCGCCATTTCTATAGGAATATGCTCAAAGCGCTTTACAATGATCAGTTTACCCCAAGCGGACTGAAAGCATATATAGGTGCAATTGGCAGCTGCTTCAAAGCGGTCCATGTTTGCTAGTACTCACCTTATCGACCCTGGAAGGATGGAAAGCTGAGTGGACTTTAGCAGGAAAGGAAGTCACCTCCAATTGTTCAACCCTCGCCCAGGGCGGGGATCAAAACTTGAGAGGCACAGATCTTACCACTGCGCCAACCTCTCTGCTCCATAGACAGAACACCTGTTAGACTTGGGGTTCCACTAGTGTCCCTTTACTTTTCCTATTCAAAGAAGTATTGGATAGAGACGGTTCGCTTTAACGCTTTAACAAAAGATGAAACTAAAGTTTTGCATGAGTAAGACAAGCAATCTTTGAGAAAAATCTTTGTTCAGCTAAATTTATAAATCGTCTTCTCTAACTCATAGACTAATAAGCCAACGAAAAATCGCCATTTTGGTCAG
>JAOBRD020661908.1:0-14995 GCA_027575215.2 Hydrozoanthus sils
GTAGGTAGGTAGGTAGGTAGGTAGGTAGGTAGGTAGGTAGGTAGGTAGGTAGATAGATAGATAGATAGATAGATAGACAGACAGACAGATAGATAGATAGATAGATAGACAGATAGAAAACGCAGACCTAGACTCGGCCTACCACAGGTAGCCAGAGTAACAATTTAGTGTTTACGCTTCCCCGCCTCGATAATCAGGCAGCACTTCATTCTTTCTAAGAACTACTAGTTATTCTAAGTGACTTTTCCCTAAACCCAACCTCATTGCCAGAGTTTCTCTCAGGGGCTGAGAGAAAGAAGCCTGGGAAAAGGTTGCTTCTACACCCCTGCCATCACAGGAAGCCATAACTATGAATGAGTGATGTATCGAGCAAACTTATAAGACTTTGTATGGGAATTTCGAATTTTACCGTTATCACTGTAAATAATGAAATAAAGGAACTTTTAGCTGCCTTAAGTGTTACTTTGTGTCTTTCTTGCTCAGTGGTAAATTGTCAAAATTGCTTGAAATCGCCACCACAGAGAAAGAAAGACACAAAGTTTTTCCTAGACTTGGAATCTGTAGTTTTAGCAGTTAAGCCGGTAAACACCAGTAGTCGTCGAACAATAATTAAACTTTAATTATTTTAAAAAATGTCAGCTTTTTAAAATCATGGTTTCTCAACACGTTTTACAAATGTTTTAAGATAGCGTGGCTTCAATACTGTGTTCTAATTTGGGACTAGTTTCTCAAGTTAGACTGAGTAGAGAAGAATCGAAAGCGCTTAATCGACATTCGTTGATCAACCATTAACGGACTAACTCTTGATAAAACATTTCAGTTTTATTGTGGTGAGCTAGTCGCCTTAATTTTACGGAGTTTAAATAATTATACGACTTGAGATCGCCGTTCCTGTCAGTTCGTGTCTTAAATCTATATTCAAATACATAAATCGCGTTGATTACTGTCTATATTTTACTTCCTTACTGCTGAAACTTTGCTATATATGTTAATTAACATATAGACACGTTAACCAATTTCACAACCACTCACCGCTTCGTTATACTCACGCGGTGAAATACAAGTCAGACAGTCGGCACACCAGAATTATTTTGACGAAAACAGGCGGTTAGAGGCCGAGAACAACTCAGGAGACAAAACACGCCAGTTTCATCGATGTTTTAAGCATTGTAAGCTTAGTACTTCAGTTCTTTAGGAGCCAATCATATTCAATAACGTCAATAACATCTCTAAATAATGTCACGCTTGCCTTGTATGACAGTATTGTCACCCTCTAGAAACTAACCTTTCACACATCATATATTAAAGAAAAAATGCATTACCAGTAAAATATACCGTTCGCGTTTCCCTTATACCAAACAAAAACTAGGATCTGAGTTATCGAATTTACCTAATTTAATTAAAGAATCAACAAAGCAATGAATATGGTCGCGAAGCATAAAAGCGGAAGAAAGTTGTTGTTACGGGACGAACTCTAGGTTATTATAAAAATCAACAAATAAGTTAGAAGAAATAGATACTTGCTTTTAAAAAAATTCATTCATTTCAAAGAATACAGGTGTGAATGCGCAAAGAAAGCACTTGTACTCGCTTTCTTGTTCAGTTTTTAAGCGTGTTAGAACTTAATTTTGAAGAGCCGTGTCATAAACATGGCGGAAAGTGTTCAATTCAACATATGCCGTAATTTAACATTTTGGAATTGAAAATTAGATGTTGGCATGTACCAATCTCACTAACTAACGGCTTACTTTTGAACAGATGAAAAAAAAATGTTAACGTTCACTGTGAACTTTAGACGACTGCCATAGAACACTAGTTGTAAACTCTTTATAAAGTTTTGTTTACCGAGATCAAAGTTCCACGAACGAGGCAGAGAGAAGTTTTAAAATACATTACGTAATAAATAAGAGGTTGGCCAAGATTCTAAATACAGTTTACCGAGTTGTTAAAAAACAAAACTCGTATCTGATACTATATCCAGTCTAGCAACACTGAGATGCATCAAGTACGACTTACGAGGTGATTCAATTCTTTCTTTACCTAAAGCTAACACTTCGACTTATGGATCAAAAAACCTAAACATATCAGGCTGCTATCTAGGCTTTGGAACACTTTGCCAAACAAATTCAGATGAACTAGGCCTCGCCGAGCTGTCAGCTAGATAATTTTATTCTTACAATATATGTATTTTTAGCTGTAAATATAGGATTTTCTCTAACTTCATTGATATAGATTTTATTAATTTTTTAAAAAACATATTGGTGATATGATAGAATATATACATTTACTTAAATATCATATATTTTTCCTCATTGTTATTTATATTCGGGTTTTGGATTTCATTTGTGGTAGGTCTGTAAAGTAGCTTTTAGCTAACTATTGACCACCTTAATATATAAGTATTGTATTGTGTTATATTGTATTGTAGTGTGTTGTATTGTGTTGTAATGTAGTGTAGTGCAGTGTAGTTCAGTGTAGTGTAGTGTAATGCAATGTAATGTAATGTAATGTAATGTAATGTAGTGTAGTGTAGTATAATGTAGTGTAGTGTATTGTAATGTAGTGTAGTGTAGTGTAGTGCAGTGCAGTGTAGTGCAGTGTAGTGTAGTGTGGTTTAATGTAGTGTAGTGTAGTATAGTGTAGTGTAGTTCAGTGTAGTGTAGTAGTAGTAATTCCTTTATTGGCATGATACAACAACTTTTACATATTGTCAAAGCATTGCTTCATACAATACATCGATATTGCAACAAAACCTATTTGTACAATTCATGTATGTTCAGAAACACTAACAGTACTAACAGTAACAGTAACAACTGCAATAATTGAATAACATTTTTCTTTACTAATGACTTCTAATAGTTATTGGTGTAATAATGGTAAATGAAAAGCATTTGTGAATGTAATTTGCAAGTTGGGTTGTTAAAGTTGGCTCAATTGATGTAAATAAAGTAAATATCGTGTTTAATTGGTCTGTCGAATCAACGCCTGTTACTTCTTTAAGCTTTTTGAAATATATTTGACGAAGGTCATTATTTAAATTGCATTCAAAAAGAAAATGTAACTCGTCTTCTGTTTCGTTGGCGCTACAAAATTTGCATAAACGTCTTTCTCGTGGTAATACTGGATTACAATATCGACCTGTTTCAATGCACAAGGAATGATTACTTGTTCTAAATTTATAATAAGTTCTTTTCACGTCAAAGTTTTTTACTGTATTTAGAAATGGATCACTTTCGTATCTTTGTTTTATTTTGGTAAAGAATTCTAATCTAGTTGAAGAACTAACCTTGCTTTTCCAGTGTTCAGAATATTTGTTCTCTAGTTTTGAGATTACTTCACGAATCACACTTGATTTGAGAAGATCGGGTTTATCAGAGCAATTCGAGCCACAGAAATTTAAAATATTCTTTAGATTGCTTATATACGAATTACCGAAAATTGGAGCATTTTCATTCATTATATTCACTGCTTGTTTTACAACAGAATCATCGTTCTTCGAATTCAGATAGCAATAATACGAAAGCAAGTGTTTAGTTATAATAGTGTATTGTAGTTTAGTGTAGTGTAGTGTAGTGTACAGTAGTGTTATGTAGTGTAGTTTAGTTCAGTGTAGTGTAGTGTATTGTAGTGTACTGTAATATAGTGTACAGTAGTGTAGTGTAGTACAGTGTAGTGCAGTGTAGTGTAGTGTAGTGTAATGTAGTGTATTGTAGTGTAGTGTAGTATAGTGTACAGTAGTGTAGTGTAGTGCAGTGCAGTGCAGTGTAGTGTAGTTTAATGTAGTGTAGTGTAGTGTAGTATAGTATAGTGCAGTGCAGTGCAGTGTAGTGCAGTGTAGTGTAATGTAGTGTAGTGTACAGTAGTGTTGTGTAGTTTAGTGTAATGCAGGGTAGTGTAGTGTAATGTAATGTAGTGTTGTGTATTTAATGTAGTGTAGTGCAGTGAAGTTCAGTGTTGTGTAGTGTAGTGTAGTGTATTGTAGTGTAGTGTAGTGTAGTGTAGTGTAGTGTAGTGTAGTGTAATGTATTGTAATGTAATGTGGTGTAGTGTAATAAAATGTAGTGTAGTGTAGTGTAGTGTAGTGTACAGTAGTGTAGTGCAGTGTATAGTGTAGTGTAGTGAATAGTGTAGTGTAGTGTAGTGTAGTGTAATGCAATGTATTGTAATGTAATGTAGTGTAGTGTAATGTGGTGTATTGTAGTGTAGTTCGGTGTAGTGTAGTGTAATGTAGTGTAGTGTAATGTAATGTAGTGTAATGTAATGTAATATAGTGTAGTGTAATGTAGTGTAATTTAGTCTAGTGTAGTGTTGTCTAGTGTACAATACTGTAGTGCAATGTAGTGTATAGTGTAGTGTACAGAATGTAATTTAATACAGTGTAATGTAATGTATATAACGTTATATAACGTAATGTAATGTAGTGTAGTGTAGTGAGGTTAAATGTAGTGTGTAATGTAATGTAGTGTAGTGTAGTGTAGTGTAATTTAATGTAGTGTAGTGTAATGTAATGTAATGTTGTGCAATGTAGTGTAGTGTAGTGTAATTTAATGTAGTGTAGCGTAATTTAATGTAGTGTAATGTAATGTAGTGTAATGTAGTCTAGTGTAGTGTAGTCTAGTGTACAATAGTGTAGTGCAATGTAGTGTATAGTGTAGTGTAATGAAATGTAATTTATATAGTGTAATGTAATGTATATAATGTAATGTATTGTAGTGTTGTGTAATGTAATGTAGTGTAGTGTAGTGTAATTTATTGTAGTGTAGTGTAGTGTAATTTAATGTAGTGTTGTGTAATGTAATGTTATGTAGTGTAGTGCAGTGTAATTTAATGTAATGTTGTGTAATGTAATGTAATGTAATGTAGTGTAGTGTAGTGTAGTGTAATGTAATGTGTAATGTAGTGTAGTGTAATGTAGTGTAATGTTATGTAATGTAGTGTAATGTAATGTATATAATGTAATGTAATGTAATGTAGTGTAGTGTAGTATAATGTATTGCACTGTATTGTACTGTACTGTACTGTACTAGTACTCTAGGTCATTTGAGTCCATCACATACTCTGAAATACTTTATTTGTTCGTAAAAGAAATTGTAAAAAAAAACAATGTCTAAATAATAGAAAACACCCCACCCCGTCTTTTAAATGATAACATGAAGAAAAAGCAGTTATGCGAGTTAACAATCAGACTACGAGGTGGATTTTTCTATGAGTCAGTCAATCTTCAACGAGGCGCGAAGCTACGAACTATTAGATTCATAGAAAAAGGACAACGAGTAGTCTAATTGTTTTAGTAGAAACCAACTAATGTGCTACCTTCGAATTTAACCCATGCAGAAACTGCATTGATAAAAAAGGTTTGATGAGTCAGCAGCAATTTTTTTATTTAAAAACATCGATAGTTTTGCTATACTACTCGTTGCATGTTTATACATATATCGTTCAAAAGAAGTGAGTAGCTAACGCTATCAGACTGCAGCATTCGTGATAGTTGATTTCTACTAGTAGTTGCATACTATCCCTTGTTAGAGGTAGCGGATGCATAGTCCCTTAAAAGATGAAAGTCTCGGCAAGCACGACTAGTTGTCGAAATTTCGTTAACTTTTTTGTCATGTCTCGCGGTTTCGTTTTTTTAAAAATTTTTTCTCCGTCTCATACTCTCGGATATTTTCTCACAAAATGGCTCGCATTCTCGGCCTTTTGGACAGAGCTCGAAATCTTTATGTATCTTTATGTTGCTTGAAATTTGTTTATTGTCTCGGTCTCAGATTATTCGTTGCTTTCAAAAGTCTCCAGCTCGGACTTTATAAAAAGGCCATCTATCTGACATTGGAAGCCAAGTACCGAGGGGAAAAGACTAAGTTATACCAGGTTACATCGGTACATAACAACTTTATATTTACCACAGAAATGAAAATTTGCCTAAACACCAACAGAATCGAGTTTAAAGGAGCTGTGAGACGGGCCGGGGGCTGGGGTGGTGTACTTCCTATACTGGAGTGGTGTGACCGTCGTATTTTTTATGGTTTAAACTAAATTGCCAGTCCGGTATTTTTTTATAGGGGCTGTTAAAGGAAAACCTGCGTTAAACCAAGGGTTGAAAAACGCGAAGCTGTTAGACTGCTTGCAGTCCTTTGCTTTTTCAAACGTGCGTGCTAAACAAGAAGGTAAGGCAGGGGTCAGCCTGAATATCTATTCGTAGGTCATATTTATCAAGTAATAGATAAATACAGCCCTATCATCGACAGACTTCTAAGGTTGACAAAGAACTTTAGTATACTAATAGCTAATTTATTGGTAGTGAAAGTATTCATCAAGGTGACCGTTGTTTAGCGACGTGTCAAGAGGAAGACAACATGCCTTTGTGAGTCTTTCAGCTCGGAAGCTTCTTTAAGCAATTGGTTTGGTTTTAACGCCTCGTACGACTTATCAGCAGCTGTTGCCGCAAATTAAAGTAAAGTTATAACGTATCATCAGCACATAGATTCAAGAGTTGGTATAACGAACAGTTTTTACGAGCAACTACAGCAGTCTCGCATTTTGTTGACAGTTGAACGCACTGTTTCATGGGAATTTTGTATAAATTTCAAGCGGGAAAGCCCTATTCCATACACTTTATGATTCAGAAACAGGTCTAAATTCTGGCAAAATATGCAGCTGATATCGATTCTTTTACTTCTTTCATTGAGATTTTAAAACTAATAATGTGACCTGATGAGACTCAACACACTTGCCAAAAGAGCCCTTGTTTATGAATGACAGAATTGTTTTGTTAAGCAAATCAACATTTCTGTCACACTCACAGTGAACGCGCTTAGATTATGAATACTTCATATCATGTTTAACTAGCACAACGAGAGGGAACCTAACTTCTAGCCTTGACCCGATATCTACCAAGGCAAAAACGTTTTAAAATTTCCAATTGATATTTCTATGGAAAATGGTTTTGGACCGAATGGATTCATTAGGGTGGAAAATTTTCTATGCCTCGGTATTTTTTTTAGGTATTTGACATGGGGTACTTTTTCGACGTCGACGGTCGTCCAGGATTGCCCTCTTCTACTTGGAGTAGGGGTTGGGAGGCAATTTCAAAGCGAGGCGTGCTACTCCGAAAGTTACCGGCGTCTTTAATTTATCCTAATGCAACTATATCCAAACTTATCCTAATGCAACTGTTACCGGCGTCTTTAATTTATCCTAATGCAACTATTTTTTTGCTAATGTCTACGATTAAAATCTAAGTTAAGTCTCTCCCTTCAAAAACTCTCCTAGCATAGAAATTACATAAAACCTAGTCATAACTACAAGACGAATACTAAAGCTGCTCGCAGCACTTCCCTTTTGATAAAAACCGCTAGTCCTAATGATAGTGATACCCGGAATAGCGCAAAATCGTATTTTGTGGTCTTGCATGGTTGGTATAGCTTACATGCTTTCGGTCCGACCCCGTTGAGCTGCGTCCTTCACAATTTAGCTCCGTGAATACAAGTAAGGGCGTTTAGCTTGCTATAGATTTTATACTATTATACAAATGTTGATAACTGATGACCAACAAAACACTCGATTGCTAACAAAACGTTGTGACCGTTGGAGAGCATTTGAAATTGTTTGACCTTTCACTTTCAAATATGTGTTATGCATATTTTCAACGAATCGTTTCACACGTCATGATAACCGAATTGTTTCTCCGCGTGGTATTTTAAGGTCAGGTGTAACACCATGCTGCCTTTAAGTAGACCTCAAGGGTTTTGTTTTCATTTAGACTTTAAAATTAGATTGAAAATGAAATCTTTGTGGTTCTGAAAGTCATAGTAATCAATACTATTCTTCCGGTTTTAATTGGCTTCACATGAGGTTAAACAAGGTAAAAGAAAAGATCAACTAAAGCATGAACTAATTATATATAAAGATGCGACTGGTAAGTCATAAATCAATGACGGTTGCCGTTATAAAACAAAATAAAGAACGCATAAAGATATCTATCCAGCTTCTGATAAGTTTCTTTTTGAAAACCAGACCGCAAGAGGTGGAGAGTCGCAAATTTGTTGATTAGACAATGCAAACAGCTTCGAAGTTTTAGATGTTGCCGGACTTTGCAGTGAAGCTTAACGGTTTACTTCGAGTTTCGAATATTTACACATGCAGTCTCATTAAAACTTAAATTTTTTTGTAAAGTTCTTAAAAACTTTCCTTGATGTTTAAAATGCCAGAATAAGAGGGAAATCCAAAAATAGGGTTCGTCAAGAGTGTAAACGAAGAAAATAAACTTTCTACTTCTATGTACACATACTGCTATAAATTAAACTTCAAAAACTTACTCAGAGAAACGCGTACAAGAGGAATTAAATTAAAAACCTGGTTATCATATCATTGTCCCAATCAAGCAGGTTAGTTTAATAAACTTTTCATGCTGCTTATTTCTACTTGGTTTATATCGTTTGCAATTTTATGTTTTCCTTCTTAGTGAGCTACAGTTCTTCGCCGATTTACACTGATTTTGGCGGGATTAACTGCTTGTTACTGAGAGTGAGAGAGAATATCCAGAAAATAACTGATTACGTAGTAATTGACCAAAAGAAAAATTGGTTACCAAAAGAGGACCAAACAATGAGCTGAGAATCGGTTACCCCTATTTTTTTCACGTTACTCATACATCAGAGACTCAAACCTAAGGGAAGTAAGGACCGTGGACGTTCTTAAAGCGGCGGGGGCGATGATATAAGAACCAGGGTTGACAACCAGTGAATATTAGGCTAACCTGTTTAAAGTTCCTTAGAGACTCACGTTTCAATCTTGCTTATGGTTCCGAAGCTCTTTGCAATTAGTAAGAACTGTATGCACTTCCCACTTCCCGCTTTATTTTTGAACACAAACCGTTAAATCTAAAACACCAATCAGGGTCTTCAATATAAAACACGTGACTAGTGAGTACACACTTAATCAGTAAAATAATAGTGCTTTTTTTAATGGCAATGCACTAACATGTGTTGTTTGATTTACGTATTCATCCTTGAAATATTGCACCGTGCACATAAACTATGGATACAGTCTTCCGAAATTACTTTGCATTTTGAGAGCTCCATTTTTTTCTGGGACTTAGGCATCGATTCTTGAGGCTAGGCATTTGTAAGGTAAACTGTTCTTAGCCGGGAGATCAAAAATCAAAATGGAGCGGATTCTGGGAAGAGAAATCGACGCGCAACGCTCTTGCAATTTCCATGGCTCCTGGCGAAGGAAGAAACTGTTGTTGCAGTCTAGGTAACGGTCATACAAATTATTTGTCTTGTGCAAGCAGGCTTGCTTGAAGCCTATAGCTACCCCAGCACTATAAGTTGTAATTAAGCAAACAGTTTCACGGTTTCTCTTTATATTGAATTATTACCAGACGGCTTAATCCTTTCACTTGTTCAATATTATTGGGAGTAATGTACTGCATGGGCGCGCTTTTGTTTTATTGCACGACAAGATGGTATTAACTTAAATTTAACAACATTTTTCAAATAAATGCTCTGAGACGGAAAGTGTCAAAAGAAAAAGAATACTAATTTTCTTATTAAAAACCCTTTAAGCCGAGAGGACTTTATGAAAATTTATTACGTCGTTGTAAGTCAAATTTCTAGGACCAATAACCAAATCCTGCACGCTGATTGGCCGAAAACCGGTCCAATAACTTTCCATACAGGACCGGGGAGATATTGAACTGATTTCTCGCTAACGCAAGAGCGCAGATATAATCGTTTGTTCCCTAGGCCTTTTCTGATCTAAAATTGAAGCCATGTAATAGACATCCTAATACTAGTGTCGTTTGCTCGATCTGTCCGGATAAATATTTGCTCTCGATCCTCGCTACGTTCTATATGTACAGTGAAAAACCTCGGGCAATTTTCCCCCTGACAGACCTCGCACTCGCTTATTAAGATGTATATAACGACTGAAGCACGAAACAGTTATTCGCTTGCGACAAAGCTGGATAGAGGATTAGGCGATCCGCAAGTATAGCAACATTAGCTGTGATCTGAGAGCAAGCCGAGCACGTGGCGTTTTCTTGCCATCCCAATGGGCAGACGGGGTAGCCTGTGGTGCAGAAGGCTGACGTACGGTGAAGGTTTAAACTGGCTATGGCGCAGGCTACAAACGAGGCAAATGTAAAAAAATCTAGCCAGTGTTTGGTGAGCATTGCTAGCTTGGTTGAAAAAAAAAGAAAACATTTGAGCGCTATCAGTTCAATAAAGGCGTGCCAAGCAGATGGATGAGACTTATATAATCACTATGGAGTTAGAATTGAGGAAAATCGCCGAGAGACGTGACTTTGATAGAAGACCTAAGGAATCGTTACGTAAGTTTTGAGTTCGTGACTCAAAGGTTAGGGAGCACGAGAGATCTGCTGAAATCAAAATTAACTCTCCAAAGAACTTGTGAGATTTGTAGGGCCTAGAAAAGCATGCGGAAGCAAATGAAAGTGGTTGGAGATAGCCCCAAACGTGTTTATGGATGCTATCAGAAAAGGAAACTTTCAATCCAAGAAGAGAGAAAAGGCCTTTGCTAAGGAAAATAAAGAATGTGGAATTTGTTGCCAAATCATTGCCTCGACCCCCTGTAGGACAGGCCCAAATCAGAGTATGACGTGACGATCTCAGACGCAAACCTGACTTTAATATTGATTGACAACAAGGGAATTATTCCGTACTCTTGGGTACAAAAGCTTGTATTGACATGAGCAATATTAAAAATACATAGACAACGGCGAGATACTGATAAACGGACTCAGACCCGAAGTACATGCCAGTGTTTACGAGAGGTAATTATTTTTCTTTTAACCGTGACCAAAAGCGCAAGAACTTCGCTAACAAACTACCAGGTTTTTTCAGCGAAAACGTTAGGATGTTGAAAGGGGAGCACAACATCAGTAATAATAGAAGTGTGGACCCTGTTTAGCGTGTCTTTAGAGGTGTTGGTCAAAGTAAAGGAGGCCCTGGAGTCGCAAGAGAAAACAAGACAAACATAACAACACTTACGACTCCGACACCTGTATAACCATTGATCGATTTTACGATGACGGTCACGAAGGTTAACGGCACTAAGGCTCGCATGTATACGCTTGGGCCCGAGGGGCCTCAACGGCGCTGTCCAGCAGGAGAACTACGCGCTCCCGACAACGGAATACATAGCATTCCAATTTTATGATGTCAAGGTGTTAATAAATTTTATACATGTGCGAATTGGGTTCTGGCATGAAAAGCCGAACCTTATTACCTTCAACACTCTTTGGCCGTTAACGATGGCAACGTCTTCCTTTCGGTATCAGCTCCCCTCCCGAAGTCAACAAAAAAAATTGAAATTGTCGCGGATGACTTCCTTACGTTTGTAGTTTTCTACATGGAGACTCAACTGAGGAAGTCAACCGTAACCATGATCATGACAGCACAATGAAACATTTCTTAAACGCTGAAGAGAAGGAACTGTTAAAAGTAACGTTGAGAAACTGAGACTTCGAGAGAAGATCCCTTTTATTGGACATGTGGCCACAGGCAAGGATTTGCGTGCAGACCCAGCGAAGGTGAAGACATGCAATGACTGACATGACTGCACCTATCGTCGAAGTTGCTAAACTGATGACAGTGACTTACAGTGATATTTTCCAGGCACGGAATACCTGACACTTATGTGACCAACAATGATCCCCAGTTCGCTTCTGCAGAATTCGCAGTGTTTGCCAGGATGTGAATGTTTACACACAAAAGATCCTGGCCAGACAACCGGAATCTAATGGGAAGGCTGAGAATGTTGTTAAACATCCGATAGAGCAAGTGGGAAACAGCCAAGCACAACGATTGACGAGATGTCGGTGCAAGACATCTTACCTGTAGCTGGCACTCTCCTGGAACCAAGCCACCCTTGAGAGGAGGACATACGAGTATTTTCATTGCAAGGAACATAGGCAGCAGTAATACTACAATCGCCATGTCAAACCATCATAACTCATGGTCTAAGGTGAGGTTGTGTAGGTTAGACCTCCTGGAGAGAAATCCTGGATTTTTGGTGCCAGCAAGGGCCAAGTCGGTTCCTGCGGTTAGGATATGAAAGTCAGTCTATCGAAGCAAGTGGAGACTTCATCGCCACCGAAGAACCATCAATCGTCTACATACCAGATAGTTCTGGGAGTCAACAAACTAAACGTAACCAGCAATCCCTCAGTCTGAGAATCCAGTGACACCAACAAGTTCTTCGACCCAATCATCCCCATCAGTACCACCGCCAGCACAACTAAATCTACTCAGATTACAATCAAATACAACGTCAAACCCCCTGCTAGACACAGGACTAATTTGTCAAGAGGTTAAAATAATGAACTGTTTCGCAACAACAATGGACGTTATGAACCTTATAAACTGGAATTTATATAAGTTTCATGATAAGTGAACTCTCATCAGGACTGGAATTAAAGACCTTTTATTGATTTAAACTGATTGTTATGTTAGTTTCAATATTTCGTGTTGGCATTTAGTTTGCAAGAAGTAGATTGTACATTATCATATAACCTTATATAATCTTGTGACTTTATAATAATCGGGTTCATTGAATAAACATAACTTGCATAACAGGAAAGTTTCTTGGTTTATAATTGTCACTTTTTTACTAAAATAGACCCTTACACGGTTTTTTGTCGAAATTTCAACTAGACAAATAAGCAAAACTTTGTCGCTACTAGTTTAAAGTATGCTTTAGAGTTAGCATATCTGCCGAATTCGGGATTGATACGTGTAAAGATGGTAAAGATATAGCCATGCGAAACCACCAATTTTTACAGAGAAATGTATGTTGGTTGCCCCCCAACATACAAATGTCTGTAAAATTTCGCAATTTTCACGGAGCTGTATAATCACGAGTTTTTAGCCAATCATCATCAAAAATGAAAGACGTAAATTTCTGTAGCTCTTCCCACTGGTATCGATTGATGTAACATATTGTCTCCCGCATGTTGGCTGGAGTCTGTGTCAGTATCGTATTCTTATGCAATTTCTGCGGCTTCTTCCTTGTCATTCTGTTCTGTTTCACGTGCCTGTTCAGTCTGATCTGGCGTGGATTCAGAGCCTTTAGAAGCCTGGTTCCGGGAGCCAACTTGGAAAGTGTTGAAGACGTTGAACGCAACTTTCTCTTTCGGGAAGTCGGACTTTCTATGCATATTTAAAGGCAATGGTACCAGCATTGAATATTGTGGTTCAGTTGCCTAACGCTTCTCTGTCGTACGGCTCAGTTTCCGTAATTCACCGCCCTCTCAGTCATTGTTTCCTTTTCTCCTGTGGTTAATTACCTTTTAGCCTTCAGGTGACTCAGCCTTTGAATTGTATTGAGTGGAGTACTCTGGTGCAACACAGGATAATAAGATTTAGTGTGGGTGTAGTAATAAGCACTCCAAGGTATCACACGCTTAGTTCTTTCGAAGACAGTGTTTGCTAGCCTGTGTGCAGACGCCAGTCTCCCCCTTCGGCCAAGCGTAGACTAGTGTTTGCCAGATTCCGTGAATACTAAGTCCAAGAACATGCAGATTTTTAACCTGCACTGTCAGACAAGTATATAAATTAATTTCGTAACTTTCGTTAAGACTTTTCGTCAGCGTTTCCAAATCTTTTAGTCCATTCAAGATCATGCTGACAAACTGCTTCGTTTGGTTAGAGACAGTTATAAACGGTCCACTTGGCTTGAAGGTATTTCCATCGTTGCCCGTATGTGACAAAGCTAACACCGCTAAAAGAGCTAAGCCACTTGATTTGACTCACTTGACGTGAATAAGTAGACCAAAGACAAACAAAAAGCTGTCACCGGAAGTTCTCACCGGAACCGACTGAAAGACCGCTGACATCGCTAAAAGAGCTTAGCCACTTGACTTAGTAAACAGTATATAAAATAAAGAGCGAAAGGTGATTCATCGGCGGGCTTTTTTTTATCTGTTTTATATATTCAGAGAGTTTTGAAGTCTTTGGAGGTGTCGCAAATCACTTGAAATACGAAGTACGACGTGCACTGTTACGAATAACGCGTGTTCATTTGTTTTTTTACGTGCCACGTTTAATCTTTTAAGCACGAATCACGAAAAACTTCACGAGCAATAAAAATTCCCAATCACGCGTCACGAGAAAACCCTGTACGCCCCCCTTTATAGCAAAAAACATTGTTTGATATTGGTAATTGCAATGAGTGACCTTTTGAGATAGATTTTCATTGTTTGGAAGAAAATATTATTGCATCATTGCAATCACCTCATTCACAATCGGTCGATTTGGCTTTTTGCTGAATTACAAAATATGCTTATTTAATACGTAAATTTGAGTTTTTATACTCGACGACGTTGTACACGTTGGCTGTTTGATAAAATTACTACGTTTGTTGACAAACTATATATACTGCATGCTACCCAAACGATCGAGACATAGTATGAAATTAAGATACAACTTTATACTTTCAGTCACAAATTCGTTCAAATACTTCAAGTAAAATAGGATTTAGTTAAGTTAGCTAACCAACAACAACAAGCCAGGTCGCCCTGTAATCCCTATCTAAAGTAGTAGACAATCTCAATTCTTGAATAACATCGAATCATAGTCACCATTCGTGAGGCTCTTTTTTTCGTAAGTACTCGGCCTCAGAGCCTCGAATTGACACTACAATTTGTTTTAGTTTACTCAACTTACAGTAAATGTAGTATAGTATGTAAAATTATAATATCTTTTACTAACCGACTCGTGCTTCGGGGTGGAACAATTGTCGTCAATCTTGAATCTATTGAAAACGGATATCGTCATGTGACAAATGTTTCAAAGGTCAAACAAGATTATCATCTTTCCTTTTCCATTGTTGAAGCTAACTTCTCGTTCAATATTTATTCACTTCGTTTCCAACGATGAAAAATCACACTATAATGCAACATAACAAATCGAAATGTAAACATAGTGAGAATAAGGCTTTGAAAAGCTAACATGACAGATAAACTTACAATAAG
>JAOBRD020662015.1:0-14995 GCA_027575215.2 Hydrozoanthus sils
GGTTTAGTTTGTTTTACTTCAGCAGGAAGTTTATCAGTTGTTTGTACCTTAGATGTCTTGGTATAAATATCTTCCTGGTGCACGTCTCTTGCCATTCCAAAGTCCGGTACTTTACACGTTTCACCTTCGCCAACAAGAACGTTCCTAGCGGCCAGATCTCGATGAATTATCTGAAACAATAAATTTTGAAACACTCTATACAGTACTCGCGCCAGTTCAAAACAACCGAACGAACCAAAAGGCTGGCTTTTTTCCATATTGGTGGTTGTTTTCAATAACCTAGACAAAGTTGCAATCATTTCTAAGCATCTGTTCTCTTTATTGGGAAACCAACTTTTTTAGAGGACAAATAGCTCATTCCATCTGCGACCTGCCACGAAAACCTGACGAGTTGTTCTGAAGTAAGAGTTGTTCTTGGTTTTATATCCGGGTCCTTGTAATATGTATCATTCAATCCACGGCTCTTCCTCAGGTAACCAAGGAGATCTCCATACGGGACGTACTCAATTATCACCATCAGGGGATCTAAAAGGAATAGAAGTGTAGAGTACTTTTAGAAAAGTCAAAGTTTAATTTACCTCTTTTAAAAAGTTTTTGAAATATTGTGTTCTACAAAAACACCACAAAGCTTTTTCCGGTCCCAAGGTTTTCTACATCATCACTTCAATAAAACCTACAATCGAAATGCAATGAAGCGTCGACTCACCAGTCTCTGTCACACAGCCCAACAATTTTATAACGTGAGAGTGCGGCTTCATTCGTTTCATCAGGTCCAACTCTGACAACAGATCCTTTCGATCTGTAGCTCGGGCGTTTTCTGCCAAAAAAATTTTAGGGCAACTATATGAATTGTCAGTATCAGGAGACGAAATAATCCGGACGTTTCAACAGATTTAAAACATTTTCACTATGTGAAAGGCAAAACGTCCTATGAATCTAAGTAGCGCAGATCAAAAACACCATCATACCAACAAAACCCTACTAGTGAAATTATTTCTTCGCAAATGTTCAGCTTGATACTAGTTTCAACCATTCAGTCAACTATAGCATAATGCTTTCGTTAATATCCATTTTACAAATTCAATAACAGGATTAAGCTTTGGAAGTGGTTTTTTATACAAAGTTGTGATAAATATTTGGATGAGAAACTAAAATCTTCTGACCTTTTAACATTTTTATAGCAACAGGTACATTCCTTGGTAAAGTTGAAAGGTCTGTGACGGTTGCCTTGGCAACTTGTCCAAAAGCGCCTTTTCCAATAATCTTCACAACTTTAACTTTGTCTGGTGAAACTTCCCAGCTTCTTGTTAACGGTACCAGAGGCATGTAGACAGGAGCAACAGCTGTGGCTGCAGAGTTGGACTCAGGAGCAACTGGATACTGATTTTAATTGAATAGTTATAAGTACTGTTTACCTAATCAACCAAAGTATTTTCAACGAGAACTAATATTTGATCAACCTAAAAAGTTAACAGCTTTTAATATCTCCGCCGAAGGAAGTTTTAAAGATTTTGACATTTCGAGCGTTAGCCCTTCCTCGGAGCAAATAAAAAAAAAGTTCAATGGCGATGATTTAAAACAATCAACCTTTAATTTTTAATCCAAAGTAGCTATTATTCAGTCAAAACAATGTTTTGACTTGCTGAGAAAAGTTATTCAGACCAGGCAGGTGAAACGATATCTACTCGTAATCCCCTAAAGCTGATAGGATCCTGGCTTACAATTTTTTATCTTTCATCAAAAGGACTATAGTGTTTATACTGAGGTTGGTTGTCAATGTCTTATCTCTGTTTCAACAGGTCAATTATCTTTTTAAGAGTGAGTCCATGAGAGGACCAGCAGGCGTGGTACATGAAATTTCACCGATTTCATTGAAACTCGGCACTTTTATAGGGTATATCACAAAACTCAAATATACGAAGTGGCTCACTCATCCGATTTTTCAGGGAGGAGCTAGACCATCCCCTGACTCTTTCAGTATACTGACCTCTGTTTGGGCCTGGAAACTAGGGAAAAGTAGAGAGCTCTAAAATCAAGAGATATGGTTACACCAAGCAGTGGTTTGGCATATATTTAGATACATCCTAGGAGTGGGCACCCACCAGTTTCAGCTTGATAGCTTGTCAATCAAAAGCAAATTATGAATGAATAGGTATTTTGCCCTTGAATTGTGGGCAGAGTTTGAAGTCAAATATCTCTTGTTGCCAACTAGATATCAAGTCGGTTTGAATGCCCCGATTCAATTCAACCTTTAGGCTCAACAAAACTTGAAAAATATTGGCGGGCAACACATTTAAAGAGTCACAGAAGTTGTTTCAAAACTCTCCCTAAAATAGGGTTTTTTATGCTTGATTAACTAACACTGTGAATATTCATCACAAAAAAACGGAAATAATTTCTTAACTTCATTTCTTAAGATACTTGAACAACTTTCAGAAAGGACAAATAAGACAGAACAACCATTTATTTGCTTATAAAATAACGACTTTACATCTTCCAGCACGTTTGTGTGGCTACTTCTTTCAACTACCAAAACAAAAATACTTCTATCTGCAAGACAAATGTTTTTTAAAATGAACTCGCTCTCTTTAGCTTTTGTCAGGAAATAAAACACTTCTGTGTGATTGTATCCAAGTGTTTATTTCACTAATGTGTCAACACAGTTGACTTTTCAGTTGTCAAACTGTTACTTATAATTAGCGAACACATGAACTAAACAAACATTGCATTCCAATGAAGATGGTATAAACTCATAATTTAGCACAGATTCTACTGTGACCACGATATACAAAAAGCGTCACTAAACCAAAAAGTTTTAATAATCTTACCGAAATGTCGAACTAGTCCAAGGGTATAGCTTCATACTTTTACGCTCACCCATGCAGACTGACCTATCGGGTATGAGAGAGACCACCAACAACGGGACTCGATATTAAGAGTCAGTCTCTGTAAGAATCAAACAAAATTCCCATTTTTCGGCAAAAATTTAAATTTTCGCAAAAAGAAATTTTTGCCGCGATTTCTTCGATTTTTACTGACACGAGCTCTTAAACTTTTAAGTTAGGAGTTCCAGTAAGCATGAGCTCCTTTTCTCCCGACTGCTCTTTAATCCTTTTTTTGGACCTGTTATACGAGATTTTTAACTAAGAAAGCAATAACTAAATTGAACTCCTAACTTAAAAGGTTATCGAGTCAAGTTTCCGTTGTTGGTGGTCTCTGATACCTAGTTGGCAACAAGAGATATTTGACTTCAAACTCTGCCCACAATTCAAGGGCAAAATACCTATTCATTCATAATTTGCTTTTGATCGACAAGCTGTCATTCAAAATGACTGACACTTGGTGTGTGCACTCTCCAAGAATTTATTTAAATATATGCCAAACCATTGTTTAAAAAAACACAATCTCTCCTTATAGAAGCTGTTTTAAACAATAAGGAAAGTGAAAACAACACATAACTTTTCTTATGGATAAGTTATAAACACCAAACTTGGTAGAAAGTTGTATAATAAAATTGAACACATTTATGCAAAACATCATGTGACTAGTTACCATAGTTACAGAGAAACCACAAAAACTCTTATCGTTAACGTGCCGTATTTAAATCTAACTTTTTTTGAAAGATTCGACAATATTTGGCAAAAATAAAGTTACCTATGCGAACATCTTGCACAAAAACTTTCATTGAAAACACATGAGCCCATGCTATGATACGCAGGGCCAAAGTGACCCCTTTTTTCAAAATTTTGATTTTTATTGTTATGCAACCATGAATAGAAAGGCAAACAAGTTACATATTTAGGGTCATGACAACCAAAGATGATCTTGCAAGTTTTGATTGTCATCTTAGCAACTCTTACAGAATGGTGAGTTAGGTTGTGTGCCACCTTAAGGCAAGCTTTATTGATGAGGTCAACTTTAGGCACAAAGCTCTTTTCCATTTACAGTTTGGTTTGGTTGCCATAGCAAGGCCCGTAGGCGGGGCTTATTGTTGTTATGTTTAGTTTTTGTGCTAGACCTGTAGTATATGTACGCACAATAACTTTGAAATATCTTGAAGCATTAAGAAATGAAGCGTGATCAATTTACGTCAAGTATTGAAGCTTGCCTATTAATCATTATTAATTGCTTTGGTTGCGTAATTTACACACCTTACGGCCGGGCCAAATTATAATTCTATCGATTAAAGTTTACTTCAAACAACCTGAGTAAATGATCTAAGAAGTATGGCCTTATGACCAGAATGGGGGCTTTTGCGATTTTTCTACTAATTGCTGCTCGTTTCCATTGAAACCAGACACGACATCTGCACACAAAGTGCATTTAACCAATCGAGCATAAGAAGACTTTTCCCAAAATCTTTCGAGCGCTTTTTTATGTTTGCACCATAAAGGCAGATTACCAAGGGTTACATTGTCTAGCAATGTTGACCAAATAAGAATTGTATAGAATGACGTTACGTTGCTTTATGCATATCGAGTAAACCGTTGCAGCGTAACAGCAAATAGAATGGGGGATGGTGCAATATTCCTACCACTAGTTACTAGTTTCTATAATAACCTGATGATTGACAACCCTAATGACAACCGTCACGCAAAGTATAGACCTTCGGGTATGAAACAAAAAGTTTCATCAAAATAATTTGAGGCATTTTGTAAAGTCTTTAGCATTATTTGCGAACTGTGACGGTGCATTGAATGGCAACGGCTACAGACGGGTTTCAGCTAACGTAATAATTACAAAAAACCTATTCAAGTCTAAACAACTTTGGGACTGGAAGAAAAGAAACCTTTGTCTCAAAAACCAATCAAATAGCAGTTGCCAGGCTCTTTAATAACGATGACCGAAACCATCCTCTTAGGATGCAGTTAATAAAGTGTGTAAATGATGCAGCCAGTTGCGGCTACAATATGCATCTGACAGTTGATTCTATGACCATGAATGACTATGTAAAAGTTTAAAATTTTAATTTTATTTTGATTACAAAGTGTACATTTGGGTATACAAACTTCTATCACAATATGTTCTACAAATGAAAGAATTGATTGGTATGAAAAGCGTTTTTTAAAAAATGATTCTTATGAGAAAGACACTGGTCAACAATGAGTATGGGAACTTGTGCAGACTTTACACAAAACTTTTCACTGTGTTTTCTCCTTCTTTTTTCTTCTACTGATGGTGTACTAGCATTGCCTTCCTAATTGCAGCAACAACTTCTTGAATTAAAGAGAGTCCCTGAAACAAAACAAATGAAACCATGAATCACGCAGTATGGAGGTATACAACGTGTCGGTACTACCTTAATTGTAAACTTGTCCTTTGCAATTGTATTTCTATCAGAAATTAAGCTATAAATACACCTATCTGTTCCCTGCAGTGACTAACTTTTTAAGGTGAAGTTAACAATGAACATGATCAAACCAGCAACATTAGGTGTTAAGGTGCAACACTGATTTTGCAAGGTTTCTTTGGTCTTTGGTTTAGATGTCCTTTGTGTTTCATTGTGCATAATCAAATAAAAAAACAGCAAAACACATTACCCAATTAAAAAATTTTGTTATATTTTGTATTTGTTATCATGAACGCCCTATAAACAGTTTCTTAAAAAAAAACAGTTTTCAATGTTACTGTCATCTATGACTATAATAACAGCCTACATTACAACAGAGCTAACATATGCTTTGTTTTGGCAAAATAAAAAGGGTCAAGGATGGTGTCATTAACACAAGAAAAAAGCATTTTCTTTTTATCATTAATAGGTTGTACTGAGCAATTGGAGAGCATAAAGGTTTGAGGACAATTGGTACAATTAAATAGTTCAAAAGAGCAATATATTTTAGAAGGCAATAAACATACCAATTAACTCAGTTGGTACAAACATTCTTGTCACACAAGAAGGTATGCAGGTCAGCAAGGAGGCAAAGTCAAGCGGCACTGAGAAAAGTCAGCCACCTAAACTTACCAGAAGTGAGTATGAAAGCTACATTGACCTAATTGATGTTGATGCATTGCGGTCTGAAGATTAGGACAATGACCCAGCATTCCGTGCAGCAATCAATGCAAGTCTGGCAGATAAGGAAAAGTCTGAAGGAGAAAATTCACTGCTAACAAGTGATACAATTATACAGAGTTTAGATCTCGGCATTTGAAAGAAATCTCAGATGACACTGACTATGTTACAGTTATTGTAAATAGAAAAGCCATACTTCAGAGTGCATTCAGAGCCATGTAGAGAAAGACATTTCTTTTTTAAACCTGTAAGCATAGTATTTGTATTGAGCAACATGGTTATTACAAAGTCTATTTAGCAAAGTTAGATGATAAAGACCAACTTGTTTCAAGTCTCTTGAAACAGCACTTTGTGTACAGTGTCCATGCGGAATTTACCTACTTCATCAACGGAATGAACCACGTAGGTAACTTTGGGGACAATGTATTGGATAACAAGAGTGTTTTTGATACTATCCTAAGCAATAAACACAAAAAGCTCTCGGTGGATGCATTCAAAGCCCTCTATGAACTTCAAATGTCATTACAAGGATCTAACAAGAGAAGTAAAGAGGAAAGTACAATACACTGCTATGAGCTTTTCCTCAAAGACCTCGAGGAAGGTGAGATAGAAGACCTGGCACTTGAAGACTTGCTCAGTTTTATCACTGGAGCAAGTTCCATTCCTCCTGGTGGCTTTGACCGACTTATTTCTGTGGAGTTCTTTGATCTTGAGAAAAGCATTAGGCGACTACCATCATCATCAACTTGCGGCCTTATCTTAAACCTCCAAAGGGGGTATTGAAGACCCAGCAGAATTTAACTCACTTATGAAGGATGCACTTCTTGGTTGCCAAGGTTTTGGAAAAATATAGAACTGATATGCCATGTATTTGTACTGTTTTCTGTGAGAGTTTGTTATATTTAAAGTGCCAATGAAACGAAATTTGTTTTTTCATAATATTGCAGCTTATCGTGTCTTAAAAAGGGATTAGAGAGAAAAAACTGCAAAAATAACTTGAAATGTGATTTTTTTGTCTCCAAAAAAGAGACAAGTCTGGCACAAAAGTGGTTCCCACATAAAGTAGGAAGACTGGGGATGAGATGGCGTAGTAAGCTGTATTTTTCGGGAAATAGTGCATTGATACACCCGGTGTGTATGCTTTATTTTTGCAACTAACATTGTTAGGCGCCCCAGCTACGCAATAACCTCCACCTTTCTTCTTTATGTGGTCCGCCATTGCTTTCAGCTTTCTCAGTTTACTACGTCGTAGCCACGCGCGGAAAGGGACCAATTTTGAATCACAAAATACGATTTTCAATTGCAGAAAAAATGTAAGACAAAGGTTGAATGTAACTCGAACAATTTTGAGTTAAAACGTGATAAATTAACATGGGCTCAAAAAAAATTTTTGTTTTATAGGCACTTTAATCAAATACTTGACACAAGTTGCAATGACATTACTCTTTCTATGGCCTTGTTGGTAATGATTTGTACAACAGCTGGTCATAGGTTTTTGGGTTGGTTCAATAAACATGACTTTAGGCAAGGGGTCAACCATTTGGCTTTTGAGGGGTTTCTAGGGGAAAATACTTCCTACGCTGCCAAAGGGTTCTGTGAAAATAAATTGCCTGTGCAGAACTGATGGTTGGAAAAAACCATCTAAAACATTGCACTTGCGGCAAACGACTGACCCCTAAGTCTTAGCTTTGGGTCTGTT
Organism: Hydrozoanthus sils; assembly: GCA_027575215.2. NCBI lineage: Eukaryota > Metazoa > Cnidaria > Anthozoa > Zoantharia > Hydrozoanthidae > Hydrozoanthus > Hydrozoanthus sils. The sequence continues at coordinate 7,710 of JAOBRD020662015.1, forward strand.
CAGCAGCTGGGTGTAACAGTGGTATTTATTGCTGCAGACAAAGAGAGTTTATATCATAAAGAGTTAATTAGTTTTATGGTATAGCTAAGATACTTGGAAACTTACAGTTTAACAGTTGGAGTTTTTAGTGGTCCAGTTATCCCACTAGTTGCACTCTATTGCTTAGCTGGAAACAATTTAGTATTAAATTCCTTTTTTAAAACATTTCAATTCTGGCATTTGTCAAGTAATATTGACATACTTATTGTTTGTGGAAAGATAACTGTCTTTTTAACACCAGTTGGTATTGATCAACTCACAGATTTGAGCAGGGGTTGACTTAAAGCTCTTAGAGTGGATTTCCGATGACTGTTGAAAGAAAGTCAGACTTACTATTTACTTTCACATGTAAGTTTTGTTTTCAGAAGTGGTGTACTCTTTCGCATTTATGTTTCAAGAACCACCCGAAATCAACTTTATGAGTTTTGAATGTTACAGTTAATGTTGATTAATTTATAGTTGTTATGCTAGAACAGAAAACCTACATATTTACGTACTATAGAAAGTATGCATTACCACTTAGTGATCGAGTGATCTAGTATTGTTGTGTTCGAATTTGACTTGGCCTAGCTGAATCAAAGTCTTTCAGCTCGTAATCTATTGTAGATAAGGATAAAGCAGCATTGTGTGCGTCTCCAAATATCCTTATGATTCTGGATGCTGGCTGACAGTAAATGTGTTGAGATTAAGTTTGTTAGAAAATATTTTTGACAGGCATTGTTGCAGTTGATTAATTTTATTAAAAAGAACTAAACACAAAAATTATGTGTCTTTAATGTTCGCACTATGAGGAGTTTTTAACGTTCTCCTAAACTGTCCCTGTCTGAAACAAACTCAATTCTTAGTAATGTTAACAATCGTATGTCAAGGCAAGATTGATACTGGGTAAGATTATTCCAGACCTCATGTTTGCTGATATTCAGCTGTCATATTGAAGGCTTAACAATGACTATGGTTAACCAATATAAACATTGCATAACTGCTGAGTGCAGTGGACTTCTGCATAAACAACAAAACAGAAAACATGTTGAATTATTTTGTATAAAAACAGCCATTACTAGTTTGGGGGATGTACAATAGTTTATACCGCCCTCCAAGTGTATGTCTCTGGGGCAATAATCAGGCAGGCTTATCATTGGAGAGTGTTTTGCATTTCAAAGCAGAACTTATTTCGGGGTGGGGGAGGGGGTTATTTTCAGAATTTTACAGTATTTTGTATTGCCTATCATTAACTGTGAGAACTAAGCAGTTTGTATGCACATAATTGGCTACAGCTAGATAATGTTCAATTCTGTGATTGCTATCATCAGTCAAAGGGTCTGCAACAAGAGACTTAATTATCTGCATTTGACGTTCTGAAAGCTCAAAAAGGCTTTCAGATACACCTACCTTGTATCAATCTCAATGTTTGGCACAGGGCCATTAGGATCAACACCATCAGTTTCTAAGTTTTCAACCTCATCTACACCAATTGGAGTCAGTTCTGAGTACCAGAGTGCTAGTGGGGACATACTTCGCATTGTTCGCAGCCCATGGTGATTCCACTGGGCTACAAACTCGTTTAGTGGTTCCTGGATTGTAGGCAAATAAATAAAATGAAGAGCAAATAAATCACGTTCACTGTGTGCGTCAAGTATACCAGTGTTTTCCATAAAGGTGAAGAGCCCAATGTAATATGGGGACAGGACCCTGTTGACTTCTGCCCAGTTATGGACACTGCGTCCAGCTATGAAGCTCCCCTGTCCACTCCCCTTTGATCAATCATAAAACGGGCAACGTCAACATTTTCGACGCCCTTGTCGCCTCTGACACATGATGGAAGTCCAAAATTACTGACTCCTTCCACAAAACATTGTAATACTGTATTTGATAGATTATTTGAAAAGCATTTTAAGTAAACTATGGCTCTAGTGTAACCGTCATTATGCAGCCATGAACAACAAATCTCCAGTGGATGAGCTTGTGGTTTGAATCTATATGCCACAGGAGGTTTGGCTGTCGAATATTATAATGACGTCTTTGAATTGCATAGCGTAGCCTTACAGCTCGATTCACTGGGTCAATTAACTCTTTATAGTGCTTTTCGGACCTTCCATCTGTGAATAAACAGTCCACGAGACCTTAAAGCTCCACGCACCTATGTTTCACCAGAAAGTGGGGTCAGTCTTAAAATGTCTTGCACATTTCTGTCAAGTTTTTCCTCGGTAATGTCAGTACAGTCAGTTATTTTAAATTCAGCTCTAGACAAAGTCTTAGTACTGACTGCTAGGCACTTTGCAATTGCTTCCCAATTCATACCTGTGCTACGAAGTAATTCAATTTGTTCTGCAGTGATTTTGTATTTTGGTCTTCCTCCAGAACTTCTTGCTTTAGAAGGGACACGAAAAGACACGGTTTCTGGCGTGGAAATGGCAGCTATTCTGGATCTAAGGCTGGCCAAAACATCTTGAAGCTTTAAAACAAATTCATTTCGCCTTTTGACGGTCAAATATCCCTGGACGTTTGATAGAGCCACAGCAAATGCATTTATAATTTGAATGTAGCCTTGTAGGCGATCGTGAAGGGCTTCCAAATTGTGCTCGTTTCCTGGCGAATTGCTCCTTTCAATTGCGCATAAGCAATCCTCGACGGACATGAAGAAATTATGGAGCTCTTCACAATTCCTTTGACCCCTTCAAAGATGTTTGTCTTGTTCAACAAGTTTCTAATAAGCTATTGAATTCGACCGACCGACCCCAACAAAACTTCTTTGATTGTATTTTTCATTGATATCATTATAAAACTTTAATTTTTAGATAGTACGATTTATTTCTGGTGAAGTGTTTAAAACCACAGAAGGACGTTCGCTTGAGAAGAATGTCTTAAATACCGTAACTCGTTCGTTTTGCTTGTTTTCGCCACAGAAAATTCGACGACAGTAATTTCTTTTATAAAACAGTAGAATTTATGACTTGAGTGATAAATTTGATCCCCCGCACCAAATTACTACAGTATGACACTGGCTGTACCTGTTAAAATATTTTGCCAAGCCGTTAGAACGCTTTGGCTGATCCGTTAAAATTCTTTTCCCAGCCGTTAAAACGCTTTGGCAAAGCCGTTTTTATCGTAACCGTTTAAATGCTTTTGCAAGCCGTTTTAACGCTTTTGAAATCCGTTTTCACCCGTTAGTTTGCCGTTACTTTACCCGTTTTAACGGATGGGCGTTAGTGTACGTTTTCCGTGTAACGACACATATGTCAGGAACGTACGCGTGATCACTAGTTGATATTTCGTAACAATACAAAAATGCAGGACTCCCTCTCTGGGCCAAACTCAAATCCAAACGCCGACTACGGTAGGCTTTATTAAAATTCCGATGGAATTACATAAATGAATCCATAAACATGGATTAATAAAAGACTTTTTCCGAAATTTTTAAATATACTTGTATATACATCTGTATGTGTTAAACAAGTAAAAACAGTTTCATTGTCGAATATTTTTCACAAACCCAATACAAAAACCTTAACTGAAAGGTTTATCCATAACGTGGCCTATATAACTTGTTTAGAGAATTTTCAGTGCGACAACTACCGGCTTTTAATTTCAAGTAAAATTGTTTTGAAAACTGTTTGTAAATAAATCCACAGTAAAACCATCGAAATTAAACATGATTAAAAGAAAAGAAATTGATATTGCATTAACAAAACCTAGAGTAATAAGTAATGTTCACTGAGAAACGTACCCATGACAGGGTTGCTAACCTTCTCGTAAAGAAATGAGTTTAATAGCGGCCTTTTCAGAGAGGGGAGTAAGAAGGGAAAGAATCCTTCTGCGTGAGAACTTTCAAACTAAAATTACTTAGAATTCCTGAGACGCGAATTATAATTAAGTTTACTTATACAAAAGCACCAAAGATTGTTTTTAATGCGAGAAAAATACTTGACTTTTGACCTTTTATTATTTTACGAAAATTTTCGAAAACCTTTACTGCTTTTAGAGATTCCTCCTTTCATCGTTCCTGCTTTTAGAGATTCCTCCTTTTATCGTTCCTGCTTTTAGAGATTCCGCCTTTTATCGTTCCTGCTTTTAGAGATTCCGCTTTTTATCATTCCTGCTTTTTCCGTTCCCCGATTCCCCGTTCCTGCTTTTAGTACTAGCCTAAATTCGATCATTCTCGAGCGAAAATCGAAAATGATTGTATCACGAATTCCGCAGCCGAAAGTACACTGAAGAAACACGAAAAAGGCCCGACATTCCTTCGTGACTAATTCGACAAAAAAAAGAAACTCTTTCAACAAATATCGCGGCCGATTCACAGCCGAAGATAAACCGAAGATAAACCGAAGATTGGAGTTCTCTCTCTTACATACTTACTACTTACTTACTTACTTACACACGCACGTATGCAACTTACACAACCGATGACAAAGTGGCTTACTGCCTGGTTATCAGGCAGTAGCCACAAAAACGGGACAATACGACCGAACCTCACGATTTCTTAAATTTGATATTTAAATACATTAATACATTATATTTTTTGCTATGCTTTTTTAAGCACTCTAAATCAGTATTTGCAACCTACCTGCAGAGATTTTTCAAGGTATTGCATTATCTTTCTTGAAATTGAGAAAGTTTCATTAGGCAACTGTACGTGTGAAATTTTAAGATTACAGTTATCTGTTAGTTAGCCATATTCCCACTATTAAAATTGATATGAGTCAAAACACGCTTGCCTATTTTTTGTCAGATATTTATACCATAAAGAATGCTGACAAGAGAAAATCAAAAAGATTGGCTATGCTGCTTATATTGCACTCAAAATACATCTACATCTATCTGGGCCCTGTCAAGCCGAAGGGAGCTCATGTAACATTTTGTCAAATTCATTAATTCATTCATTTTGGATTTTCCCACAACTTCAAATATCATGGGCAGTAGAAGCAGAAAATTATTAGGTGTTCACAAAAGCAGAAGAAATCATAAGTTTTCCATTTCTCATCCCTTCCCTTCATCATATCTTTGTATTCAGAAAGTTATTTTGAGGGGAGGGGAGCTGGCTCCCAATTTCACCGCCATGAAAATTTTGCTGGGCATTGCCCGTACAGCTTTAAAAAAACACATGGCTATACTTTCTAGATACCTATTATTATTCAAAGACCACTCTATCAAGGTCGCAGCTTAAAGAATCTAGCTAAACTGGAATAAGGGGGTCTCTGGCAGGCAAAAAAGCACAGACACTCCACATTTGATTTACAAGACCAATCAAACTAAGTGGTGCATCCCCATCCCCAAATATGATAGTTATTGATTAGGTTGATCGCTTACTCAATATGTATTCCGATGCTTGCAGTCTGCTGTGTTGCTATGACATCCTATAATCGGACATTTGTGCACTGTCCCCAAGCAATGGCGGGATGTTAAGAGATACCTCCCAAGGTAGGAGATCTTCAACAGTAAATTTCAGACACATGAAACTAATGGACGTTATAAACAATCTGCTGACAGTTGACCGAGATACTCCAAAAAGGTGAGCGAGCTGTAGTTCTGCATATCCCCACCTCAATCTGCACATCACAATAAAAAATTCTTCGAGCCCAGAGAGTTTCCTTGGCCTTCCAGTTTTCCTACATTTTGTGTCTTACGCATTTATATCCTCCTCGACTTCTCTCTCCCCAGAATCATCATGGTCTCCTTGCTGACTCTGGTAAAAATCAGCAGTAATCTCACTGTTTCTAGAAGAATAATGTCTCACATTCTCTCCTTTGTCCCCAGTATTTAAAAACTTGAATAGTACCAAAAAAGTGTCATGCGTAGGAAACCCTATCGCCTCGTGCAAGACACTTCCCGACTCGCTAGTTGATGCGGATACCGATGGTTGTTGCTCCTTTCCTTGCTGATGAACCTTCGAATATGTTCGAAGTGTTCGGCGCTTAGTCGGCGATTTCCTCTCTCTTAGAGATTGAGTTGACCAAGAGAATATCGAGGGATATATGGGATGTCCTGGATTCCATTTAGAGATTTCTTGAGGTCGTCAACTAAAAACGCCACGAACAAACTTTAGTGCCACTTGATATCATGAAGTGTTTCCCGAGGTCTCTTCTATGGAACGCCAAGCATGACAAACGTCTCAACAAAAATATATAGGTTCTTTCACGAATATATGTTGAAATCTCGATATAAGTGTTGAAATCCCTGTATATATGCGACGGAAGCTTGAAACATCCCATATATATAGTTTGTATGTTGAAATTATCAATTACTTTCTGGGTATCGATTTCCCGAAATAAAATCAGTCCCGCGCCTACAGTACAGTACGTGTGTTTGATGTTGATAACATGGAGACTGTGTTTATTGACAATTTTTTTGATAGAATTCTTTCTATTATTGCACAAGCTTGTCGATACGTGTGCGAAACACACGTACTGTACTGTACGCGCGGGACTGATTTTATTTCGGGAAATCGATACCCGGAAAGTAGTCGATAATTTCAACCTACATATATGAGTGATCATACAAACTATATATGTGGGGTGTTTCAAGCTTCCGCCGACGTACATGTATGGGATGTTTCAAGCTTCCGTCGTATATATACAGGGGTTTTGAACACGAGGTTCCAGTATAAAAGGGTTATGCCCGCCCCCTTTTCATGAAATTTGAATAAATTTTGAAATGTAATGGCGGCAATTGATAAAAGAAACGACCCACTTTCAACAATTTGAGGTTATCTACAATATAATCTTGAAACAGTTTAATTTTTTAATAGTAAATAAAGTCATTGGCATAATACCCTTCTACTTGTTGGCGTACGTCGTAAAAAGCTGCTGATAAGAATTAAAATATACATAACTTATCGCCAGAGCAATTCGAAATTCGTGCGTGCATGCTTCGCCAGACCAAATTAGACAAACAACCTCGCCCACATTATTTTATTCGTTGAAATTTCACTTTAGGAACTAAAATTCATAGTTGTAACACTAATAAAATTAAAATCAGACAAGGTGACGAATACTGTCGTGGCAAGGCTCAGAAGCAGGTTTGGGCTATTGTTAAAGAGGCTTGAGCTTCTGTTGGGCAGAGCACCGCTTGACGCTTCTGAGGTTATCGGTATCGCTTTATTCTCGTGAAAGAATCTACCCGAAGAAGTCCGGTTTTACAAGAGTTTATATAGCTTTTCTAAGTGACAGTTTTTAGTCAGAGTTTGACACATATTGTGTCTCAGTAATGACATTTATAAGACGTTTGCGTGCGGATGCAAACTGCTTAAA
>JAOBRD020662333.1:0-12502 GCA_027575215.2 Hydrozoanthus sils
CAAAGACAGAAACACACAGATATCAAACAGATTTAATAGCAACTAGTTATTCTGTGTTTTTCTGGCGTTATAACCAACGCCATTCCAAAACTGAAACAGATACAACTGTTGACAAAATTTGTTCTTGACACAATACACCTTAGTTGTTTAAGCTCCATCGCTATTGGGATCGGGGTCGGGGGGGGGGTTGACGGGGGTTGCTTATTAGAGTGTTTACAGTAAATGTATTGCGTGTAAGAACTCTTAGTTATTAAAGTTAACAAGGGCACGCTTCTGTCATTCACCGCCGATCTTCACTTTCTTACTAACAGAAAAACAAACTCCAAGAACCGTAACAAAATATCTGTCTGACTTGAATAAATTGGTTTTAAAAGCACCGAACGACAAATGGCATTGTTATATACCTAGACTTTCACTCAACAAAATGAGCGCTTTGATTGGTTGATTCTTGATCACGTGCCCCTGATCAAATTTAAATGTATCCCGACCGGGATTCAATTGCGCAGTTGTTGCCCGCGCCGAACACATCACCGAAAAAAGTCTCAATAAAAGGGAAAGTCTAAATATTTAACAAAACACTTAATGTATAGTCCCTCGGGAAACAAGTTAGTTTTGTTTTCCCTCGAGTTCTGATGTTTTCGGGACTCTCGGGAAAACAAAACTAACTGTTTCCCTGGAGACTGTACATAAGTGTACAATGTAAAAGGATGCAGCGATGCAAAAAGACTTGGGTTCTGCTATTTGGCAATTTGAATATTTCTACCTCTTTGGCCGCTCTTACACGGTGAAACTTTCAGCTGAAACTTCTGGGCAACAACGATGCGTAATTGCTGGTGTTGCGCCGTGTAACATAGTCGGCGGTTTTGTGAAACTTTTTTGAATTTCCGTTGCGAGACAGTTTCACAAAAAAGTAGAACCGCTTCCTACTTCTGCGATAGTCACAACGAAAGAAGTTGCAATGAAAACAAGAGTTTCACCGAGTAACATCACTTTGTGAAACTTGTCTCGCTATAGGTCTTGTCACGCCACGATGCGCAAGCCAATCAAAGCTCCCGATCAAGTTTAAACCGTTGATGTTTCACGGTGCAACACCTCTTCAAACTTGGTTCGCATTGTTGAACACTGCACACAAGTTTGCCGTTAGGCAAACAGCATGAACAGGAAAACTTACTCGGCCGCCACAAGACATTTCTGAGCCACACCAAGTGGAGCTTTTGGAAGAAATCCCACAATCTCTCTGCAAATCAAGCAAGGAGTTACTATCATTTTTAAAAAGCCTATGACATGAAATATTTTGTTAGATCTTGTTAAATGAGGATTAGCGGAGAAAAAAATAAGATATTAGTATTTAATGCTTTCAACAGATGACGTCAGTCTTTGGATACGCAAAATTTCAATTTTTTTGAAGTCTGCTGCCAAACCTTTGGATAAATTTAAGTCAACTTGGGCTGATTAATGTATCTCGAGGCATTCTTCAGAATAATTACTTATTTTCGACCAAAGGTTAAGGACTGACAGCAGATTTAGGTTTCAAAAAACCTGAAAATTTGCCTGCCCAAAAACTGGCGTCATCAGTTGAAAATAACAATGCAGTGAACCACATCAGATTTTGACAAAAACTCTCCACCACTTTTCTTCATTTAGCAAGATCTATCCACTGACTTAACTCACAAAATGTTTTATATCACAGGCACTTTAAAGGAACAAAAGAAATTAAAACAAAACCGATTACGTTAAACAAGGCATATCTCTTGCCCCTCTCCCCTATCTTCTAGCGCCTCCACACACCCCTCCCCCCTCTCCTCTAGCGCCTCCCCTACCCCTCCCCTACCCGGCAATAACCAGCTTTAATGAGGAATCAGCTTCAACTTAGCACCATGTAATCAACAAGAATTTCCTTCAATTTACCTTGGTATCAAATCGAGGTTTCTCTTAATCGTTTCGGTCATCTCCTTGTTTTCAAGTTCTCTGTAAGAATTAAGAAATTCAAATCATTATGATTTAAACGAAGATGTTTAGCTTTCTTCTAAATATTTGACAAGTGACGTGAAGAAGCTTTGAATTGTAACAGTAGCAGGTCGGTAAAGCACACCAGGAATTAGTCAAACGTTCTTTATAGCAGAATCTAGAAAAATGTAACGACATAATATATGATAAGTTTGTATTTTAAAAACTATCAATTGGATTTCACTTTAGAGACAAATCTGATAGCTTTACGCAACACTGAGAACAGTTGACACTGCAGAAATGTTTTTGTTGATGTCACGAACTCGCGTGAAGACCAAACTGACAGTTTAGAGATTCTCACGGGATTAAGTACCATGACCTTGCTAAGTTGTCAGAAGGTCTCTTTTGTGTTATGACTCATTATTTAGAGAGCCTAGCTATAAATTTAGATTCATCCTGTGTGGCTTGCCTGCCCAATAAACAGCTACAATGCCGCCAAGTTCATTTGGTAATTTAGTCTAATGATCAAACTCTCATCAGATTGTACAGACATAAATAGACTGTCTGGTTGACATATAAAGAGATACCCAAGAAAATGTAAAGTAGACAACTAAGAAGAGTACTGGAGAACAAGAGAGAGAACAAGTTAATGTAACAGAGATTATGTACTAGAGAGAGAACAACAGAACAATGGACAGAGCACCTCTGTAAAGAACGTTCACCATTAAAAATAGTACTTTCCCTGCCACTCTTTACAAAAATCTTGGAGAGTATGGGAGGGCATTCTCAGGGAAACAGTTTTGTTTTCCCGAGAGAAGTTGTCTTCTTAAAACAATTTTTGTTTATTTCAATCCACTCTACGTACTTACAGGTCGGAAATATCTTCCAGCGACTGCGTCTTCCTGTTCAGTTTGTGCTGTAAAATGGATTTAAGGGCAAGAGCTGCCCGCGGCTCCATGATATGTGGGCACCAAACTGGGTCTGAGTCAATAAACAAATTGCTTATAAATAACCAACTGTATATAAAAAATTTAAATTTTTGTAACTTAACGTACACCACTGCAGTTTTAAAGAGCAGCGGTAAAAGCCTTACTGCTTCCGTAAATTAAAAACTATAAAATAACGAGAACTTTTCTTTGGGGTTAAAGTGCATGTGAAGTTCTGTATATCAAAAACTGTGATAAACTTGATGAAAATAACGACTTTCTTTATGACAAACATGAAGCTCTCTTTATAACACTATTGTTAACTTTTTTCTCTATGTTAATTAGAACCCATATCTCTACTCACTTACGAACTTGTAAATTAGTTGCACTGACGAAGGCAGTAAGCACTGCCGAAACATGTTTGTCATAAAGAAAGTAGTTGTTTTCATCAAGTTTAGCATATGAAGTTAAAAAAATTATTACTTCAGTGGATAGACCTAGCTAAATGAGCAATAGCGGTGAAAAATTTTTGACAAAATCTTTTATGGTTCTTGAGGTGTTAACATTTAATGTTTTCACTTGATCACGAGTGGCTTCGACAAACTTGCATTTTTTAAAAATCTGCTGCCAATCCGTAACCTTTGGATGTATTTTAGCCAAATTTAGGCTGCTGCTGTATCTCCAGGTATATAGACCATCAGTCCAAGTTTGGCTCAAATTCATCCAAAAATTTTCACCACTGTTCCTCATTTAGCAAGGTCTATCCACTGAGCTAATAAAATTTTTTCACTTTATATGTATTTTACGTACAGAGAGAAGGAATCATCGAACCCACGGCCTTCCGTATTCTAGTCGGACGCTCTTAACCCCAGCCAGTTTATGAACATTTAACTTCTCCTTAAAAAACACATACAAAACATATCAATTTGTAATGACAAAATGGGGATTGATCAAACACAGAAATCTATATTGAAAATGAAAAGCGAAATTCTCCCAAAGTGGTTACAAGAAAAGTATGAATCATTGTTGGGAGAATTAACTAACATTTAAAGGAGCAATGCCCTGACTCGAAAGACTACGTTCTAGTGAGAGTTAACTTGATTTCGGGTTGGCCTTATAAACCCGAAATTAAGTTTATGTCCTAGAGTCCTAGAGTGGTAAATCGGACTGCATCTTATCCATCCTGAAGTCAATATTGACCTGAACAACAACACTTCACCTCTTCGCTATCATTTCTTTCAATATTTTTAAAATTTTTTTTTCTAAACGCTTAAGATGATTTCGAGATCCCCCGTACTTCTATCTCGCCACGATGGGCTTTGTAGTGGAAGCGATCGAACTTTGGAGTTAAGTACAGAAGAAGATAAACACATACAGGTCACTTCCTGAAATAACTATCGTAAATTGTAGTGATATATCACAATCATTGATTGCAGGATGGGCTCAACGAAAGAATTATGAACAAACAATCGAGTTCACGCGCCACAACTGTAAAAGCGAATTCAATCGATACATAACATGAGTAACTGATTGTAAAATTTACACCCTCAATTAAAACTACCTCTTTCGGTTCCATCTAAGTGCTGTAGAAAATCGTTGAAAAACTGAGAAAAGCATTAGCATTGTAAACTAACTGCAAATCATTCCACGGACGCAAATCTGTACTCCACATGAACTGACCAACGCTTCTTTGTTTCAGTGATCGAACACATTTTAAGCACCTAGAACTTAGGCGGGACATTGTCCCTTTACCAAAGTAAAGAAAAAACCTACACTAATGTCCCCCCTAACTTACCATCAATGTCCATCTGATCCAGGGGGGAGGAAGACGTCTTCAGCTCCATATCCATAATCTGTATGGAGCCATTAGCAAAGGCGATCACTGGAAGGTCAGACGCCAACCAATCCATGTCGACTACAGGAGAGGCGTCTTTGCTCAGTTTGTAAGAGCTGAACACCTCGAGCTACAAAGGAAAACATTCCAAATTCGTAAAAAAAAAGCCATCACGCAGTTAGAACTGGAAACTAGCGTGAAAACGAAGAATTTTAGGGCAGTCAAACTGAAGACAAAAAAAATAATTATTTTGTGAGTCCTAACTTGTTCGGTTTCATTAAAAAAATATAAAATAAACAACAACAAAAACAAAAATAAATAAAACATAAGTTTCCCTTTTCCGCAAAATTTATCTCAGAAATATATCATAACCGTCTACACAACCCTACAACTTAAAATGATTGGTGTCTTACTAGAAAACTAATAGGTTACTTTAGACACTGGACATTTCCCAAAAATACTCATAAATTTAGAATTCCGTTTATCTATTAGTGTGTAACTGTATTGTAAGCCTAAATATAAAATGTAAACAACTATGTAAGAAACTGAGAAATATGAATAAAGTATAGTCTTGTATTTAGTGTATTTGTTTATCGGTGCCACTGAAAATTATATACAGCGTCTTATAAACCACACTAAAAAGTTATTCTCCTTAACTCATTTCGAAGAGCACTACACTGGTGTTGCTGGATTTAAATATTCGACTTTATAATTTTTCTTTGCAGCTGCTTTCATAGTATCATTGTTCGAAATTCAAGCTTTGACTAATGGGAAATTCTGGGGTAAACATGAAGCATTTTGGATAATTGGCCAAAATATTTTTTAACAGTTTTAACTAACCGCCATCTTGGAAAACTACGAGCCGCAGGAAGTTGGTCAGCAGTCTCATGTGACGTATGAACGCCAAAGGCTTTTTCGTTGCAATTTTCGAATAAAGATTTCCTCTTTTTTTCTCCACATGTTTTTCGTACTGTTGTATTTAGGCAAGCTTTTTCAGTGTATCTACGAAAACGGTTAATTGACGCGTAAAGATCGAGTTACAGAACTTGCCTCTGACGATCTGACGTCATATTCTGAGCAGGCAATCACTTTCAAAGATGGCGGAAATCTAAATGCGCTTTTTTGATCTTTAAGATAAAGTATCTAGATTAAAGCTAACGGTAAGTAAAAACCGGGGGTCGTTTTTGTTAAGTTTACTGGTTTGGGTCAAAATTGTTAATAGAGGTGATATGCACTTTAATAGTCTCAACCATCTGCGTTACAAAAGTTGGTACTCAGGTAGCCTTGACCTTGTTATTTCACACCTTATAACATACAGGGCAAAATTACTTCGAACTGATTAAATATCAACGGGGCAAAATTAATCCGCGATAACTTGGCGCTGGAATTTTTCCGAAAATTTGTGAAAGGTCTCAAAGATGCCTTAAAATCTTTTTTTATTCATTCGCGAAAATTTGCCAAGATGTCCGAATGTCTCCGAAGATATTACGAAAATTTCTGAAAATCATAAAATGCCTTGCAAACGATTTTAAACCGTTTCCAAAGAATGTGGAATACTTCCACAGATTGCAAAGGTTTTCAAACTGGAAAATAAAGTAGTAAAACGCTATCTTGTGTCAATACCGGGAAAAATAAAGAATTTTGCCCTCGATCATCGCATTCCTCCTTGTAAAATGTAGGATTAATTTCACTTGTGTTATCAATTTTTTCCATATTTTGGAAAAAATTGCAAAAACTCATGAAAATAATCCAAATTTTTTTCGACCCCATGCGATTACCTAAACAAAACTGAGGTCTAACCACGTATACTCGTCAAATGAAAATTAAGGTATAACCTTGTGTATGTCCCAAATATCGACACCATCATTATAGAGTGCAGCCATTTTTAAGTTTCCTCGTCCAGGAGCAAATTTTATTTTCTTAATGTATCCTCGATGAGTCGGAAGCGCCCTGTGATGGCAAGAAAGTCAAGTCATTAGAAAATTGCTACGCTAATCTTTGTCCTTTGACTACAAAACGGGCAAAGGAATTTGGGATGTCTGTATGAAAGCTGTTTTACTCCGAAATTTCAAAAAAATGTACAACAATGTTAGTGGGCGCACTTTTCTTACTTTTCTTATTTGCGCATGAAAAACTTGAATAAATCCATTTTGCTCAAACCTCTTACCTTAATTCATTTTACCGATTAAGTATATCTATGGTGTTAACAAGAAAAATGGGTCTTCTATCGTTTGGCAAAACCTAGTCGATTGAGTGTTGTTGCGCATGCAACATTTAAAATCCCCATAACACTCAACGCTGGAAATTCTGAAATCCCATTACATAGACTAACTAACCTGCAAAATGTTTGGCAACTAAAATTTGCTAATTAATAAGAGTTAAGACCTCAAGACTTGACTGGAACTTAATGAAGAAGCTGACTGACAGGCTATTAATGGGCTTAAGTTTCGCTCTAATTTCACGCTATATTTCTATGCTGGTTTGATTTTTTTTTCACTAACCACACACAAGATAGGATAGCACTTCAAATTAAGTTCAAATGATAGACTAGAGAGGTTGAATCGAGCAAATATAGTGTCCACAAACGACTCGAATTTTTGGCTTTTGCGCAGGCCCGTATTATCAGTGCCGTTTCTTTTTAAATCTAGTTTCATCCCAATCATTGCTTAATTCCTAATTAACCCTTTAATTGATCCAATCCATTGACAGAGGCATGCTTGCAGTAGTTGGATTCACTTTTTGAAACTTTCAATTCCTGCTTGTTCCACGAGACCCTTCTTAATTGTCTACATATACTGAAATAATTATCCCATCAGTGTCAATGCCTAGCGATAGATATCTACTTCCACTTCGGGGGATAACTGTTTATTAATACCACTACGAACACCAAAGCCAATGTTGTTAGCAATTATGGATACTAATGACTATCCTTATTACTCGTTAAAACACTTCTATAAAATCTTATTGGGTGTTATATCTAAATTTCACCCCAAACATGGCTGATACCAAGATGGCTACCTTGTGACTCTGGCCTTCAGTTCCCAAACACTTAGGTTTCCGTCACTATCGGCAATGATAAGAAGATCTCCCTTCCAAGCTAAGCATGTTACTGTCCCTATGTTGCTCTGTGCATGAAAAAGTCAACACTGATTCAAATAAGAAAAACAGGAATGGGATAATAAAACGGAACAGTCTACTAGACTCTTGAAGAGCTGATAGATCTAAAGAGCTAGAAAAAGATAAATAATGTTTACCTGTATCCATTTTAATTAACAAGTGCGGTGTATTAGACTGTGATAAATCACGACGAGTATTTCAGAACGATCGAAAAATGTAGAAAACACGAGCCGTTTCAACTTGTATTGTTTAAGTGTTCTCGAACGCCCAGAGTGTTTTATTACAATCTAATACACGGCTTAAGCTCTATTTGCTTTTTGACATAGATTCTACATGCCGTGAGTAGAAACAACAAAGCACGCAGATCGACAAACGATAGCTCGACAAAACGCGACTTCTTCACTATTTTCACTTCTTCTTTTTTTATGAACCACGTCTTCAAAACTATCTGCTACTTCGCAGAGAACTGAGTCGCAAATTTCATGATTGAAAATATTTTTCGCCACTTGTAACAAAAATGTTGACAAGAGGTAATGTGCCGAAAAACAAAATGGTTTGTATATTTTATTTAACAGCCGAAGGCGAAGCGAGTATCTGGTGAATCATCCCCGACACGAAGTCAAGGGGTTTGCTCATCACCCAGATATTTATCGAGACTAAGGCGAAAAATTGCTTTGGTAAAATTACTCAGGTGATTATTAAAGAGAAAAAAAAAATAGCTATTTCCAAATATTTCGGCAAAATTTTATTTGTTGTCATTTGCCAAGTCGTGCGTATCGACATTTTAATACTTGCCTTCCACAAAAAGTACAATTTCAGACCTTTCCGAGAAACAAGGCTTCTGTACATTTTACCACAATGCATTGCGAACCTTACATCGCTTAAACAAGATCAGGGAAAGTGACAACTGGTAAAATTCTTCCTGCTACTAACAACATTGTGTGTGTAAATCTAAGGTATATAGATTATCACTATGCGTTTTTATGGGCATTTTTAGACTTTTACAAGCTAGGAATTGTGAGTAAATGTAAAAGTTACCATTTATGGGCATTTTTAGACTTTTACACGCTAGGAATTGTGGGTAAGTGTAAAAGTCACCACCTTTATCGTATTCATTGGTTGCATTAATATTGCGTTACTTTGAAAATGTTATCCTGAACTTTGTTGTTGAAACCTTAGTACTTTCCGGAGTAGTGTTTATCTCTTTTTCCTAAAGATCCACGAAAAGCGAGGCGGCCATGCTGAAAATTGTTCTCACGTTGGCTTTAAAGTTGCCTCGCGCGAGGTGATTATTACGGGTATAATACATCACTCTTAACTAAAGAGAGCAGCAGAAACTCAATAATCACCCGAGTAACTTTACTTAACTTTGGTAAAACAGTGCAAAGGTTTTGACTAATCAAAGCACGCATTTTATCAAATCCATTTAATAATAACGGATACAAAATTTAACAATCAAAATTCTTGGTCTCAACTAAAAATTTTGTTAAAGTGTATATGACACAAGATCAGTTTTTGTCTTTTCGAAAAGTATACTATAAAAAACACTGGTCTGCCAAGAGAAACATACAATGAAAATACGCCAAGATACGGCGTGTAGAATTTTGAGTGTGTCCCCTCTAAAAGACCAACAATATGACGTAACAGGTCACGTGCGTCTCGCCTTAGTCCATCCAAAATCGACTTTAAAACATCTGTAACTAATAGAGTTTCTATCGAAAACTCTAGCAGTTACGGATGTTTTAAAATCGACTTATCTCTTTACTTCGTGGCACCATTTTAGACGGACTCAGACGAGACGGACGTGACCAGTTACGTCATATTGTTGGCCTTTTGGAGGGGACACTTTTAGCCGGAAAAATTCAAAATTCTACACGCCGTACCTTGGCGTACTTTCATCGTATGTTTCTCAAACTTGGCAAACCAATGTTTTTTATAGTATACTTTTTGAAAATTGAAAAACTGATCTCGTATCATATGCTTTTTAAAATAGGGAAGAAAGGATAGATTAGGGCCTCGCCACAGAAGGGGAGGGGAGGAGCGGGTGAGGGTTTCTTTCAGTTTCTCTTCTATCTATGACTTGATGAAAAGGGAAAAGCCAGCACTACAATAACAAAGAAGTTAACGTACCTTTGGCACAAAAACTAAGCACAAGGAGACTGTTGTACAAAATGTTGATATAAACCCAAGAATAATGTAGGCTAAATCGACTTTGGTGCGTAGAATGTTGTGCAATGGGATTCCTATGACACATGTGCCAATCACGCTGTAGACAGACAGGCTGATATACCTGGGCAGAGAAACAGCAATAACAGATGTTGGCTAAGCTTTTCTAGTATTTCCAATGAAAGATGTCATTACTTTTTAGTGACATAATCCTGTAGTCTGATTGACTGTTAACAAGCTAGGGTTTCAGGCATTACAGATTATTTAATCTCTTATATGGCCGGACAAAATACTGAAGTCTGATTGGCTGTTAAGTGGCTTTACGAACTATTTAACATATATAATTTGTGTTATTTTGAATTAAAATCCTTTTTTCCTTTTTTCATATAATGTTTTTTCACTCCGTACCCAGCAACAGACGCCAGAAAGTCCCGAACCAACAAGGATATGAATTAGAATAACAGTTACGATCATTCGAGTTTGAATTACAGCATCGTACTAAATCTTACATAGAAACGGAGTACGTGCGACGAGAAAGGTAGGATAAAGAGCGGGATCCTAACTAAAGAGGAAAAGAAAGAGTTGAAGCAACTTAAAGCTATGATGAAAGAAGGGGAAATAGTTGTACACCCTACAAACCAATCAGGTAAATTCTCCGTCGACAAAAGAGAGAATTACACAAATTGTATGCCTGAACACATCGAGAAAGACTCTGTGATAAAATTGATCCATTGAAAAACATGCAAGAGGTTGGGAAGAGAAAGTCCAACTGAGAAGAACTCTCAAGAGTCAAAACATGTTTTAAGACCATTAAAACTGAAGAGAATCCAAGAGCAAAAAGAGACGGAAACAAGATGTCCTAACAAGAGAAACGTATCCACATGAGGAAGAAATCTACGTCAGCTGGACGGTCTAGATTTTCCAATAAAAACATTTTAGAAGACCTTAAGTGTTATATTACGATAAACATAATGGTGACAATGAAAAATGGCAATGACGTTGATGAGAGTGATTATAAAAATGATGATATTGATAATCTGCACTTAAGCAAGACTATCGAGTAACAACCGAACATACCAATTTTGTTGTTAATATAATGGTACGATTAATATAAATGAGAAAAACATCATCACTAATACTGATGTTGTTATAGCTATTATTGCTGTTGTTATTGTTGATTTTTTTCAAACGTATTTTTAATACGTGTACACAAAAGATTTAATAATTCAAAAGCCAGATCAGCGTTTTGTTGCTTTACCTTACTGGACGCATTACAAACAGCACAATGTTTTACCTGGAGTCATTTAGTCCTCGGATGCAAACATTTCTTGTTTCCCAGGCCAGAGTTGTTCCAAAGAGCAGCAAAGCACCTTTATACATATACAGCATGCCTTGCCAAAGGCCCTCGTAGCTACAGCCACACGTCTCTATAAAGTACATCACTCTCTCATCTTCTGTTTCGGTTGACTGAAAAGAGATTTGACCACCTTTAAGAGTAGCAAAGACACAGTGCATACCCTACCTTATTCTTTGGTGTGCAGTATCTCGGAATCCGTGGGGGTACTCTGTTGATTTTAGGGTAGGGGTGTGCTGCCCTACCATATAATTTGGTGTAGAGTATCTCGGAGTCCCTGGGGTACTCTGTTGATGTTAGGGTAGGGATGTGCCGCCCTACCATATACTTTGGTGTGGAGTATCTCGGAATCCCTGGGGGTACTCTGTTGATGTTAGGGTAGGGTTGTGCCGCCCTATGCTGACAACTCTGAACCTAACCCTGACCTAAGAATGTGTAAAACTGATATCCTTCCCGGAGCTTGAAGTCAGAAACCATACCCCATTCAGACCTTGAAGTCAAAAACCATACCCTACCCAGACCTTGAAGTAAAAGACCAAAACATACCCAGACCTTGAAGTCAAAAACGATACCCTACCCAGACCTTGAAGTAAAAGACCAAAACCTAACTAGACCTTGAATTCAAAAACCATACCCTACCCAGACCTTGAAGTCAAAAACCATACCCTACCCAGACCTTGAATTCAAAAACCATACCCTACCCAGACCTTGAAGTCAAAACCCATAACCTATCCAGAACTTGAAGTAAAAGACCAAAACCTAACTAGACCTTGAATTCAAAAACCATACCCTACCCATACCTTGAAGTCAAAAACCATACCCTACCCAGACCTTGAAGTCAAAAACCACACCCTACCCAGACCTTGAAGTCTAAAACCATACCCTACCCAGACCTTGAAGTAAAAGACCAAAACCTACCCAGACCTTGAAGTCAAAAACCATACCCTACCCAGACCTTGAAGTCAGAAACCATACCCTACCCAGACCTTGAAGTCAAAAACCATACCCTACCCATACCTTGAAGTAAAAGACCAAAACCTACCCAGACCTTGAAGTCGATCAAAACCCATAACCTATCCAGACCTTGAAGTAAAAGACCAAAACCTACCCAGACCTTGAAGTCGATCAAAACCCATAACCTATCCAGACCTTGAAGTA
>JAOBRD020662444.1:0-14989 GCA_027575215.2 Hydrozoanthus sils
GGTAGGGGGGTTGGAGAGGGGGTTGGTTGGTGATTGTACTCAACATTCTTTCCATTCAACAATTCATTGCAACTCCCTCGCTACCCACAAAAATGTAACCTTAAAGTTCAACCTTAATCTTAAGCAATAACGAAAAACCAGACCCTTAGTTTATTTTAAATTAGATGTACCTGTATAATTTCCGGTTTATCCATTATCGTTGCTCTATGCAGAGGCGTACAACCCCATTTGTCCACACAGCTCACATGACTGCCTTTATCCATTAGCAACTCAACAACATCTTTTTGGGTTGCAAAATGAAGAGCTGTCCTCCCAGAGGTATGCCGAGCATTTAACGTTGCCCCGTTTTGTGTCAGAAATTTTATCATTTCGCAATTATTCTTCCAAGCGGCTAACATCAAGGGTGTGACTCTGCCACGTGCAGATATATTCACATCGTTTACGTGTTCAAGAAGAGCTCTACAAACATCAACATGTCCATTTACTGCTGCCAAGTGCAGTGGAGTGAAAGAGTCGCTGTTGATGGAAAGCATTTTTGCTCCGTGTTTTATCAGTGATCTCACAGCTCCTTCATGACCTGCAAATGAAGCGTAGTGTAGTGGAGAATAGCCCCGATTATCAAAAGAGTTCATTTTGCTACCACTTCGACTTAACAGTTCCACAGTAGCTTGGTGACCGTTTAAGGAGCTCAAGTGTAGCGGAGTTGCTCCATCATTGTTTTTGCTGTTTATTTCACAGAGATCATTAATAAGAGTTCCAACGTTTCTGTTAATACCCCGAGCGGCTGCGAAATGAAGTGCAGTGCATAGATTAGAATTTCTCGCATTCACATCAGCCCCGCTTTGGATAAGCAACATGATAGTTCTCTCGTCGCAATAGCACGAAGCTAATATGAGGGCAGTCATACCGTCTTGTTGCTTGGCGTTCACGTTAGCCCCAAGCTCAATAAGAGTTTGTGCAACATTCCCATGTCCAGCCGCGCATGCTACAAGTAGTGGCGTCCGCTGACCGACAGCTAATACCTCGGTACTAATCTGCTCGTCCTCTAAAAGCTTTCTAACGTAGTCAGCATTACCAATTATGGCGGCCATATGCATAGGAGAGAATGATGAGAAACTGGGGACTTTGTCTTCCGGGATAGACTGCAAAACCATTTCTTTTAGTCTCTTAAGCTTGTTAATAATAACCTCTGTTGACATGGGGTTGTTATCCCGACAAACATTCTCCGTTGCATGAAGAACTTCCATCTCTAACATCCCTGTCGTTGCTAATCTTTGGTCATCCATTGGGGCACATCACAGCTACCTTCTAACATATATAAGTCAATTATTCATTCAGCTAATACACCAATAAATAAATTGTACAATCAATCAATGAGTTAAGATACGAACCAGTGAGTCAATCTAGTCGATGTAAGCGTATTTGTTGCACAGTTAAAAAATATCCACTTAACTCGAATAAGGTCATCAACTAATGTAGAAAAACTGATTTCACATTGTTATAAAACTTATTTTAAAGATACGAGCTTTTGCCTTTTTGCGTCGTCACCACGGACTGATTTGTTATGCGGCGTCGCAGGTTTGTAAGTCCAGTGAATGCGATCAACCGTAATTGGAACAAAAGACTAGAATCCGATTAGCGCTATGGTTCTTTGGATTAAAACAAAAGTCCATTGACTTAATTGCCTCTCGCGTGTTAATAACTTAATAGCCCTCAGTAACAAAACAAATGACCTTAACCAAAACAAACTTACACTTTAAAAACAATTCTCAGTGTCGCGAACTGATCCTTCATTTTAAAACAAGGTTCGCGAAAATGTTGTTTTCATGCCACCAAAAAGGCCGTTAGTAAACTTTCTTCTGCATCAGATGATTTTACCTTGCATATTTTGATAAGACCTTAAAAACCTTTAGAGTTTCTTTACATATATTCTAACACAGATGGGCCCACTCGCCTAGTTTACATCAACATTATTCATAGATTACGCTTCCAACGAAAAGGTTAGTCACCATGAATCGACTTGTTCAAAAAATCTAATTATAAAAGCAGGCATTTTTTAATAAAATGGAATTTTAAATGAGGTTGGTGTTTGAAATTATGTCGGGAACCATAATAAAACTGTTATGTATTATTTTGATAAATATAGCCTAGGGGCATATTTTTTACTTTTTATCAACCTTACAATTCCTTACTAAAAATATTAAAAACACGTTAGTTCGTCTCAGTTCTGTAAAGTTTTGGTCAATTAAAAGAAACGTGGAGTAATAGATATGTGATAACGAAAATAATTTACCATTGAAGTTATAAATTAATATGAAACATATTTTAAAAGCTTTTGACCTGATTCATTTTCTTAGTTTCTTTCCTCTCTTTGTTCATTTTTTTTTTTCTATATAGTTATAACTGAAAATTACTGAAAAGAGAGTCGCGACTTTTTTACGTCCAGAGTTCCTTTGCTAAGTTTTGCAATACTGCACCACTTAAAAACGTGAGTGTATTACAAAATACACGTACTTCTCCTTTAACAGTTTAAAATTACCACAACATCAACGCATTTTCATCAGTTATTCATCTTCCTTAATTTCTACTGGTAACTTGTTGCACACTAACAAGATTCGAAAATTCTTACTACTTTCGATGCTTATACACAAATTAAAGCTAAAATAACAGCTTTTGTTGATAACAACGATAGATTCGTATGTGATAACCTTTTATAATTTCAGAAACGGCCATCTAATGAAGCATGGAGGAAAACATAGGTATACACGATCTTTATATGATATTATTCTCTTACATCACATTCGAGTCACAGAAAAATATTGGATCAAGAGGTTTTCGCGGCGAGCAATAGTCGTGCTAATATAATAGCACACTGCCTTGATTAAAACTCGTAATGCGAGGAATCGAAACTAAAATTTGGGACTGCGGATACTTTGTTAATACGTTGTTTCTGTTTGTTTATCCTATGACAGAAGTTCAGCTATATATTGAAAACGAATTGATATCGGATCAGACGTAGACTCAACCGAGAATCGACTAAGCTCTTATGGTGCTATATGTTAGGAGAAAATCATTTAGTAATTACAACAACACCGCAGGCTGTCAACATGCAGTTATGCCATGACGCGAGATGAGTATATAAGTTGCGAAAGATAATGACTGTTCTTTAATGAATTTACACTTTCAAAGAAAGTATAGCGTTTAAGTTAGGCCTGCTTTTAAACGTCGAATTTCACATGTGCCAAATCTAATGCTAATGAGCGAATTATATTGTTCTAGCTCATTTACATTACGTTTGGCACATGCGAAAATTCACGTTTATGGCAGTCTTGGAGAACAATTCCGTTTCCGTCGTGCGTAAGAAAACTATGACAAAGTCAGTTCGCTGATCTCATCTCATCCGGGACATGATTCATTTGCCGACAGGAAAAACTGATCTCAAATAACACATCTTTGTCGTGTAACACTATTTGCGGGCATGTAACTTTGCTTTGGTATTGTAAGGATTTAAAAATCCTTACAACAGTCCCCAGCTGGCCCCGTCTCAGTAGGTTAGAACGACGTAGATCTGTTTCGTAGGTCGTAGGTTCGAATCCCACCGAGGTCAGAATTTTTTTCTCTTTCCTTCTTGTGGGTTTATGGGGTTCTTTGTTTAAATGCTGTAGATCAGCGAAACTTGGAATATACCCTCTTCCAGTGGTAAGGCTTCGCTTGAATATTCATGTTGTATTCTAAGATGCCATAAGGAGCAGGCGTAGCTCGGATGGTATAGTGCACGGCCTTTGGAGCTAGAGGTCCCCAGTTCGATCCCCGGTGACTGCACGTCTGTTTCGACTTTCTTCTGATCAGTGTAGCTGTAGCTTTAAATACCCGTAGAACGGAGCACTGACAGAGGGAGGGGGAAAAGGGCGTACCGTCGGCTTCCATTGTTAGCAGCAG
This sequence comes from Hydrozoanthus sils, assembly GCA_027575215.2. Lineage (NCBI taxonomy): Eukaryota > Metazoa > Cnidaria > Anthozoa > Zoantharia > Hydrozoanthidae > Hydrozoanthus > Hydrozoanthus sils. Next base: position 3,940 of record JAOBRD020662444.1, read on the forward strand.
TCTCAGAGAGCTGAAGGAACTACCGACGTTAAATAACGGTACCTTTTTTTTACCTTTTATTCATACAAATGTCACTAAAGGACAACACTGTTTTGTTAAAAATCTTTTCTTGAGTCTAATAGGCTTGTTAGGCCATTCCTTATCTCCGGCTTCCGTAGAGCTAAGCGGATGAGAGTTCTTTTAAACTCCCCCTGGACAGGACACTAATCAATCGTACTAGTTAGCCCTCGCAGAATTGGTACTCATTTATACAGCTGAGTCGACTGGAACAAGTCAGGTAAAGTGTTTTGCTCAACACAGTGACACTCGCAACCCTTGGAGTCGAGTCAAACGACCTTACCGCTCGTCTCATTGAGCCGCGGCTTAGATACGGCCTGTGGCTGTAAAAAACAAAGCGGTGACCCAAAAGGTCTTTGGGTACTATATATCCTCTTCTTTCCTTTCTCTATTTCTTTTTATCATTTTTGGCATTATTGTTATTATTATCTTGTTATTATTATTATTATTATTATTATTATTATTATCGTCATTCTTTTAATACTATCGTTATCATTGTAACTACTTGTGTTATTGAGACTGTTATGAGTGCACCACTAATAAATCATTATTCTAATTGGTCTTCCGAATAAAGTAAAAGTTTTAAAAACTCCATTATTCGATTCGATCACAATTCGGAAATCGTTTTTGATACAGCTGTCTGTGACTGGCTCAAACTGAGACGGTAAGATTCCCCCTCCCCCCCTATATGGGGACCAAAGACCTAAAATCATAATTCGAGTACTATAAAAAGAGGCAGCAAATGATAATACCAGTTATTCTTCCTTTGAGCTTTTAGCTCCAGTTTATAGAAACTTAAGGCCTTTTAAAATTAAAACACGAAGATGGCACGTAAACCCATATTTACTAACAAAACACTACCGCAAAGTCATGTTATTTTCCAAAACCAAAAATGTTTGGATTCTGCAGCTTTGTTGTTTTGCTACTTTTCACCACTTACTCAAAATTTCGGTGATACGCAGGTTTCTGGAACAAACTTTCTGTTTGCCAAACGCTAAGAGCAAGGGAAAAGAGTTAGAGTTAAAAGAAAAAGGGAGCCCGCAAGGTTAAGGAACGATGAAAACATAAACATTAACATTTTGATAGCCTGGATGCATTGGCGCTGTAGGGCAATACAACAACTATGAATATTCATAATCACATTGTCAAACATTCCTGGCCAAGCATAAACCCTTCATCAATCATATTGTTGTTTATAAATTTAAGCTTGCATCCGCAGACATTAAAAGATCTATGTTGACTTCATTAATACATTGTTGTTTACAAATTCACAGCTAGCAAGCGCTGTGCAAAGCTTTTATTAGGACCGAAAATAGTTTTGCACTGCTCCAAGAGGGCAACAGTTCAAGACCTACTCAATTTTCCTATCTTATTATGTTGAGTTCAAACGTTTTTTTTTTTTTTTTCTTCTCTTGTTTTTCTGCAATTGAGCCACCGTAAAGCGAAAGCCGTTTTAGTACATTTGTTCAATTATTTCAGTTACGTTTTTCTTCTCTCATTCGACATAATTATCATAATTTATGTGTAAAATTTGTTCAGCCAACTGCAAAGACGAATTAATTTCTGATCAAGCCAGTTGACCGAGTAACTATTTTGCTGTTTAAATTAATCTTATGTGTAAAAAAAATGTAAATTAATGCTGTATGTAATTTAAGGTACTGAAATAAAGAAACTGGAAATTAAATTGAATGAAGATCGCTGTGAAGTTCCTTGAATCTGTCGAAACTCCAATTCATTTTAGCTGATTCTGCTTACGTGTATAATTTGAGTTTATGCGCTTAGACTTGACTAATGACTGATCAAGTCGGTTCGATGCATAGCAGAGTGGCTCCGCTTACCTTAAACATTTGGAGAAAAAGACGCGATCGACACCCTGTCGGAGTATTGTTCAGGAACACAGAAAATGAGCTCTAATTCTGATTCAAGTCGACAACCGCACCAAGTATGTAATTTTCGCGCAGTCTTGGCCGTTAGAAAACATGTTATCGAAAAGGATTAAAGAATAATACGTTAATGCAAGACAAATTTTCTTTGCTCTCCCCTTATTTTCATTTATCTTGTTTCAATTGTTGTTTTATGTTATCTGCCCAGACAAGTTTGACAGTTCCTCTGATCTGTGGACTTATATGGATCTTGTGCAAAACAATCTAAATAATCTCTGTGCCTCCTGTATTTTCTCACAAAATAGATTAAGGATTATGCACAGAACCGAGAACTTTTCTCCATTTAATTAGTTATTCAGCAAGACCTGTCATGCGCTACTCTATAGTCCCTAATAATCAAACATAAGCGATGGTTATATTTTAATTATAATTTTGAGGGGAAAATCCACCCTATACAGTGAAATTCAGGACCGTATGATTCTTGTTTTTCGACATTTTTTTCCACTTGTTGTGTTAACTTAGTCTGTCACTTTATTTACAGAAAATCAGGGTACACTTGACTCACGCATATTGCAAAAGACGTCATTTTTCGAATTAGTAGCTGACATTTCTTATTGGACTTTTCCACCCTAAATTGGTATATATTCTTAGTATTTACCAAAGCAACCGATTTCCAATTTTGCGCGCTTTGATCGGTTCCCGTATCTCGCGACATCCAAGACTATTAGTTGATTTTCGGACCATAGTCAAATTGGCTTTGCGTTTCTCGTAAATAGACGAAGAAAATAATGCTTGTTTTAAACGAAGAATCATCCCGCAAACACGAAAAGGGCGACATGATATGGCTGGTTAGTTTTGATGGTTAAAAACAAATTTGCTAAAAATCCACGGCAATACTCTTGAAAAAACACAACAAAAACAAACAAATAATGTAAACAAAACTCAAATAAAAACGAAGCGCGCGTGCTGGAAATAATAATAGTAATAATAATAATAATAATAATAATAATAATAATAATAATAATAATAATAAAAAGATTGAATTGTGTACGGGTTGTTTCTCATGAGTTACATTTTATCCTTATCTTCTGGTAAATGCTTGCGATAAATTAATATATATCCATCATTAGTCGCCTCCCCTTCTGGAGATAGTTGAACATTACTTCAACTCTTGTAACATAAAGGGCAAAATTACTTCGAGCTGATAGGATAACAGCGGGGACATTGTTTTCTTAAATTAGGGCAAAATTACATATCGCTGATTGGTCGCTGGTTTATACTTCCGAAAATCTCCGAAAATTTTCCGAAAATAATAAAATGTCTCGAAAATGCCTTAGAAACATTTTCCGAAGACTTTCGAAAATTTCCGAAGATTTCCGAAGATTTCTGAATGTTTTCAGTGGTTACAAAGATTATATTTCACCTCTAGCAGTTTTCGAAGAAACTTGCGATAAATGAGTTAAGTTATGCAACGCTTTCGCGTGGAATCTCGCGGAGAATGAAGAATTTTGCCCTCGATGTTATAAAAATGTAATCGCCTGGTTCCTCGTAAAATTTAGGACTAATATCAATTGTGTTTTCATTTTTTTTCAAATTTTGGAAACTTCTATTCGGCCCCATGCGATTACCTCTACCTATTTTGAGTTTTTCAGACTTTTCCACTCTATATTTTTAATTTACCTTGTAACATTACTAATATTTTCCACGCTGTATTTTGCTCTGCTCTGTAAACTATTGTTCAGAACCCAGAGAATATACCTTTAATTTCTCAGAACATGTTATCAAATAGTTTTATGTACACCGTATTTTTTAGCAATTTATGCTCTTTTAATTGAAGGAAACGTCAGTCCAACTGTCTGTCCAACTGTCTGACCACGTAACTGCACTGACATTGTAACTTGAGGGTTTAAGAAAGGTTGACATATCTAAAACAACTCGGAAACGCTTGGTAAAGAAAGAGAGAACGAAGGCGGGCTCGAAGTCGTTAGAGGAAGCTCGGGTAGTTGTACTTGAAGGACACAATGTATGAAAAGTACCAAGAACTTATTCCCAAACAATTGCGGAGACAGGGGGTCAAACCCTTAAAAAAGACCAGACTCCTGGTTTAACACCGGTTTTACCGAACTGACAATTTGAACCCCTAAAAATCACGACTGTCGTACCTACCACCCCGATACAGCGTGTACACCCTCTCTCCCAGGGGAGGGGTGGGGGAGGTTAGGTTTGCAAATACTAAGACACCGGCCTTCAAGGACCTTCGCTCTCTCTGGGCAAGAGATTTTTAAGTTTAGGAATATCTAAAAACAGTAGATAAATGTTGCTTGCGGCAACGGAAACACATTATACGCATATTGGGCCAATAATCATAACCGGATCGGATAATTACGGTTAGCTCATCAAGATAGCCAAATATAGCATAATAATTTGCAAAAAATCTGATTTTTTTTTTTTTTTTTTTGTTTTGCTTGTGCCCTGAGGAGTTTAAGCTATCGTGCGCTGCGTCCGAATCACTTCAATTTCAAACTTAAACAAATCACAATGTTCCATCATTGAAATCCAGCTAAAGACACAGTTAGAAATTGACTCACGACCAGCTACATCGTTCTTGTGTTGTTGTTAAAACTTTTAATATTTAATTTAAAATTTCTGTATTCTGATGGGTTCAAGAGGGTGTTTTTCTTTAGAAATAAATTCATAGCAGCGTCTTTAAAAAGGAACAAGAAGCCGGGCTAAGGAAGACGCCGTTCTTAGCAACAATATATCATATGACCAAAGGAACGAGTAGTCTCTGAGTCAGTCATCCGTTGTATAAACTAAACATAGTTCAGGAAGTGAACCAACATCAAGTTTTGTTAACTATTTCGTTCAGCGCACACGTTTGAAAAGATCTCTCTGTATCTTCACGTTTCCTTTGAGCTGTTCAAACGCCGGTAAGTAAATCATTTGGAATCTTTGATTTTCTTCGCTCCCTTAGCTGACTCTAGCAAGCCCTCTTTTCGTGAGTCGGTTTGATAAGTTCACGAGTCCCTTCAGTGCAGTAACGAAGAAGCAAAATGGCGAATTTCAAGCCTGAGGATACTGCAAAGCTGTTATAATTAGATCATTTTATAAATCTAGATAGCCGTTTAAAACTACAGATTTGAAATTTTTGACCCGTTATAATACAAACTATACTTTGCTTGTATTTAAACACGAGAAATAAACTATTTGGGAAAAACAAACAAATGCAAATGAAAAGTACGTAATATGCAACACGTCGTTTGAAACATATTTGCATTTACACAACGTATTTGTTTCTCATAGAGTCCTTCCTTCAAACCACGTCGGCCGCCAAACCTTTTTTTTAATTAACGGTCTTTGATATATGTACAACAATGATCCAGCGAAATCTAACATAACTTACATACCACTTTAGTATATACAGTCTCGATCTATAAACAACCTTAACGAAAGACTTGAGACCTCGAAGGTCATGATCAAAACATGATGTCAAAAGGATAACATAATGACGTCTACAAAAAGGCAGAAGCACGTGTTACAAATCCTTTATAAACAAAATATCCAAAAATAACAACTGAAAAGATAAACAATATTGTGGAATGCCTTTAATGCGAGCCAATTAAAATGTGGATATTTGAATTATACTTGACTTCGTGTATATATACATACAAACTTTTTAAGTGGTTACTTTCCTGTGTTTCCATTCAAAAGTTTTAAACTGTCTCTTTAACTCTTTTCGAAATATTTACCTAAATAATTTTGATAACTTGAAAAAAAGGCCTTTTGAATGCAGTACACCAACGAGGCAACGCCTTAAATCTGTACCATCTCACTGGGTACCTCTGTTTTCAAATCGTTAAGAAAAAAGATTTAATACCATGATCGACTTCTTGTGTACCTGCATGTTTAATGCTTTTATATTCAATAATTTTAACGAGGGTGACACATAACAGTACTAGTTGAGACTGAAAAAGTTATGCCCCCCTCCTGAATAGAACTTTAAGAATTCATAGTTTACAACTTCAAAAGCTTTGCAAATTAAATAAATGGATCAAAGCGAAATTGGCTTAGATGAATACATTAACACTCTCTAGAAATGTACAAAATTGGCTATGTACAGTTAAGAAAGTTAAAAATTGTTAAACCGCCTTAAATCCTTAAGGGAGTTAAAACAGTGTTGGATCTAGTCATGTTGTAGTGCGAGTGCGGCGAGACTTTGTGTGGCTTTAAAGACGTAGCTGTTGAGTTAAAGTGCCTATGAAACGAAATTTGTTTTTTCTCAATATTGCAACTTATCATGTTTTAAAAAGGGATTAGAGAGAAAAAACTGCAAAAATAAATTGAAATGCGAATTTTTTTTGTCTCCGAAAAAGAGATAAGTCTGGCACAAAAGTGGTTCCCATAAAGTAGGAAGACTGGGGACGAGATATAAAAGACGTAATAATAGTATTTTTCGGGAAATATTGCATTGATATACATGATACACCCGGTGTGTATGTATTGTTTTTGCAACTAAAATCGTTAGGCGCCCCAGCTACGCAATAACTTCCACCTTTCTTCGCTTTCTTCTTTATCTGGTCCGCCATTGCTTTCAACTTTCTCAGTTTATTACGTCATAGCCGCGCGCGGAAAGAAACCACTTTTGAACCGCCAAATACGATTTTCAATTGCGAAAAAAAAAAGTTTTAACGCAACTCAAACCGAACAATTTTAAGTTAAAACGTGATAAATTAACATGGGCTCAAAAAAATAAATATTCGTTTCGTAGGCACTTTAATCCAAAGCCTCTTGCCAAGACGCTGAAAGATCGACCCCCACTGTTTCTCTTTTGTAGCGCCTGCATAAAGCAGCCGTTTCTTAAGTGAATGTCAGAGTTAAGCAGCAAGACGTCCTTCGTGTTACCCCAGTAGTCTTGGCAGTTTTCTTTGGTGCCAGTTCTTGGAGCCTTGCTCAATCAAGCGTGTCTGGTATTGTTGGAGAATCATGCTTCGATTTGCCTGTAAGTATGAACACTAGCAATGGGTGGAGGCATTTGTTTTCCTTTTTTGCAGTGAAAATTGAGTCCATCGCTATTCTTCGCTTGGCCGATTAAAGCATTAGAAAAAAAGTAGATTATTCAGTACAAATTTAAAATTGAAACTTTGAATCTCAGGAAACCATAATATAATTCGTTGTGGAGCAAGTTACACACTATAATAGTAAGAACGGCCGAATCTTGGTTCAAAATCACGAGTTCGTATGAAAAAAATAACTAGTTAAACGTCAGTCACGCATGTTTTGTGCATTCGTGGAAAGATATTTGCCTACTACAGGTCAAGGGAAACGAAGGTACAGGGTACACGGGTGCTCTAATTGTCTATTCAATAATCTCAGTAACTTTAATATCATAAATATCTCTAATTTATAACAGTATTTAGAGAAAGAGCGCTGTCATAAATCTTGATTGCCTTAATACAACAAGATAACCTCCACAGGAGTATTTCTAAGACTACTGTTCAATGGTTAAAAATCTAAGACAAATATAGTAAAATTTTGCTCATTAAAGGACACTTATCTGTTGTGAATATATTGGACTTTAAGCTTGAAAGTATCTATCAAGGCGTTGGATGTCGTCATGCGCAGGTAATATTGTGTCAGTGTTTGTGAGTGTTTTTTTATGCTTCGCAGATCTATTGGGTCATGAACTCGCACCATCTTTCTACTATAAAACCTTTTTGACACCATAATTTCCAAAATTAAGTTTGACCTAGATCATCACTTGATTTTTGGGAACAGTTTTAAGTTTTTGAAATTTTTAGCTTAATCTGGTAATTGAAGGGGCTTGAAAAGTGACAATGCCGACTGTCCTTATAATATTATCATATTCTGCAAAACACTCAACGGGTGCTGAAACATGCTGAGGGAAATATCTGTAACAGTTTATGCTACCGATGTTAGCCCTTAATTGTATATATTGATGTTGAAAAAAGGCAAAAAGAATTGAGCATAGTTCCAAGTTCGGGGGGGGGGGGCACTGCATTGAAAAACTGGTAAGGATGCTCGACGGACGGATTTGAAAATGACTACAAAAGGTACGCAAGACTGCCATTTTCAACCTTAAAAAGGTCCATCCAGCACCCCTACCGACTTTTCAAGGATGCCCCCCTTCCTTCCTGGGTGCAAATGTATATATTAAGTGGTGAACAAACACATATTGTAGAAAATTTAAACAATAGAACTGTAATGCTAATAAAAGTAATGCAATGAGCTGTCTAGTCTAAGGTTGAAGTGCTTGAGTGTTGAGCGATGGATGAGGATGTAGGGTGCTTCCTTGATTTTCAGAATGTGATATTTTGGTGCTAAATCAATGTTTTGTTTGTAAACGTGTGAGGCCCTTTCCGTTTTTAAATGTTCCCCCCACCAGTGTGCTAAGGTATTAGGTTGACTCCCTGATATAACAATAGTATATTACAGCTTCCAAATGAAGTTTATATATACAACACATGTACATGAGCGCATTGGGGATAAGGTGTTTTACGCTAAGAAAACGTGAAGAAAATGGTAATAGATATTATAAATCAACACTGACTTTTACGTCGTTTCTGAGTTTGCATTGTCTTAGAAACCAACCTACATATGGCAGCTAGTCTGAATAAAAAATAGATAGTATTATTGGGTGTTAGTTCGGTGCTTGTCCTGGTCGGCTTTAATCAGTTACTTCGTATAACTGACTTTGAAATGTTTCTTTATAAAATTAATGGGATGTATACTTTTTTCTTCAAATTTTTTGTGATTGATTGATCGAATAACCTTAATCTAAACCTTGCCAAGTATTGCAAATCTTGAGAGTTCTATCTCGAAAGGTTTTAAATGAAGGCCTATTTTCTAACAGATTGAAATAAAAACTGTAAAAACTTGTGACCAGCGGGAGCGTTTTGATTTCGAAAAACCCTAGTAATTACAGCCCCTGTATATTGCTTTTATACATGTCTAGAATTTTTTTAATTTTTTTTATAATAGTAGACATCAACAACACATCATATACTAAATTGGTCACAAAAGAAACTTCTTTTATAAAATCAATTTATAGACTTTTCATCAATATGCTTTGTAAAGTAAGCTACTTAGCATAGGTAATCGCATGTGGCCGAGTATAAAACTAAGGATTAGTTTCACGACTGTTTTTAACTTTTTCATTTCACGAGGAACCAGGCGATTACATGTTTATGACATCGAGGGCAAAATTCTTCATTTTCCGCAGGAACCCGCGATCGAGAAAGCGTTGCATCACTTAACTCATTTATTCCAAGCTTCTTCTAAAACTGCTGAAGATGGAATGAAATCTTTGGAACCACTTAAAACATTCGGAAATCTTCGGAAGAGGTTTGAAATCGTTTCGAAGGCATTTTTATAATTAGAAAAAAAAATCGGAAAATTCTCGGAGGTGTTCGGAAACGTTCGGAAATCTTCGGAAATTTTCGAAAATCTTCGGGAAAATGTTTCTAAGGCATTTTTGAGGCTTTTCAAAATTTTCGGAAAATCCCAGCGACCAATTAGTGCTAATAATTTTGCCCTTAATTGTGACCCAGCAGGCGAAAACATACCTTACGTTTTTCTGTTCGACCAAAAAAGCGTTCAGTAAGCGTTCAACAAGCGTTCGAACGTTCTGTCAAAGCGTTCGAGCGTTCTTTCAAAGCGTTCGAAAGTTTTATAAAAGCTTTTAAACTTTCTTGCAGACCGTTTGATTATCCTGAGAAAAGCGTTCAATAATCAAGAATGCATTTGCACAACCAAAGTATCACTGAAAAGCCAACCCGATATCATCATAGCAACCAAGTCTTAAATTGCTGCATATTTACCTTTTCTGTTGTACTCGACCCCTTGTGCTTGACAATACGAAGTTCCTTAGTAAATGGTTATTAAGACAAAAATTGTGTATCGTAAAAAAAAATACTTGAAGTTATCAAAATTAGCTCTTGTCACACAAACAACGCTCGTTGAGTGATGTCTGCATATGCTCGTGTTTCGTATAGTTATTGTGAAGATCATTTTACTGATTCATTTTACTAATATTATATACGTTAAGAGGTAATCTTCCAAGTTTTTGTTGTTTTGTTTGCGAAAGTGTTATCAACAGTTTCAGTAGTGCTCAAAAGACTAACGTCGCCTGATTTCCTTTCGGTTCGGGTTTTGTTTCATCACGAAATCTCATGCGAAATTTTGCAAGGGTGAGAAGCTTTCGTGGCGAGAAATCACTTAACCACTTTGCGATTTAGCCTAAGCGATGCGACATTTTGCACGAAAGCTCGATTCTCGAAGACAAAGGATCAAAATCGCGCACGAAATTTCGGAAATGAGGACTGCAGAATGGAAAGCGTAATCATAACATCGGATATTGTAGCTTGTAGTTAAGAATCAAGATTGTTCAAGTTCATGTTAGCGCTAGCCGTTCTCATCTTGTTAACTGATTTCGCGCTTTGCAAAATACGTCTGTTGTTTATCCTGTCGGTAAAAACCACTGATAAGCTTAGACCCCTTTCGTCATTGCTTCATTTGTTCTTCGGGAAAGCATATTTGAGGAAAAAATGTTATTCTCGGTTTCTGCATTCTTGAAACCTTTAGTATGCAAATTTAGGTTATTGCTTAACATCCATAGGAATGCAGGTGGCAATCAATGGAGCTTTACGTATATTGTTTCGCTGCGGCAATCCAACAAAACTTTTGAGAGTGCAGTAGCTAAACCAAAGCGTTTTTCTTTGTTAGCTTTTGATTCGCATCATGAAGTTTAGAATTTCCTTACAGTTGAAGTTATAAGAAAAAATTTGGTGTGCGAATCGTTTCTGTTTCTTTAAAATTTGTTAAAAGCGTTAATTGTTATGTTTCGCTGAGGTCAACAAATCTTTTGAAAGCGACGAGAGCACAGTAGTTACAGCAAAATGTTTTTTCTAAGTTTATGATTTGCTTAAATGTACAGCTGAAATTATAAGAAACAATTTGATGTGCTAATCTTCTGTTTCTTTAAAATTTGTTAATAATTCAGTTTTCTTTCCCGGTGCAATTCAACAAAGCTTTTGCAAGAGATGAGAGCACAGTAGGTAAAGCAAAGTGTTTCTTCTTAGTTTTCTAAGTTA
>JAOBRD020662552.1:0-14988 GCA_027575215.2 Hydrozoanthus sils
AAATTGAAATGTCTCGCGACTGGTTTGGAGAGTGAGTGATCATTAGTTTTAACATCTCTCAAGTGTTCAACAAATCGGTCACTTAATTTTCTGCCAGTTTCTCCGATGTACAGTTTCATTAGTTTTAACATCTCTCAAGCGTTCAACAAATCGGTCACTTAATTTTCTGCCAGTTTCTCCGATGTACAGTTATCAAAGTTGGTGGCGATTTTGCAGGTTAGTTAGCCTATGTAATCGGATTTCGGAATTTCAAGTGTCGAGTCTTGTGGGGATTTTCAATGTTGCACGTGCAACAACACTCAATCGGCTAGATTTCGCCAAATCATAGAAGACCCCTTTTCCTGTTAACCCACCAGATATACATAATTTATATACTTGTAATAACTGTACTTAAATATAATTTTATATCTTACTATAGGTTTGTCCAATTTGTGCCTCCATGCCCTGGGGAAATCCTCATCAGAAGAGTGGAAACTTCATCAAGCATCTAAATCTAAGACACAAGTTTGAATATGAAACATTTGTGGTGAGTTACAGGCTTAATCGCAAATACATAGATGGCCCCCTGATAGACCTTTATCAAAGTTGGTGGCGATTTTAAAATTCTTTTGTATACATTCAAATTATCCCTACTAGCCTCGCTTTGGGTAATCATATTCTTTTGAAAGTTAAGCTCAAGAGCGAGGCTAGCCAGGCGATTTCGAATACACACAAAGAATATTGAACTTGCCGCCATCACATAGACTTGATATAAATGTTGGCCCGATGATCTGAATGGAATTTCAGCCACGTTTTCTACTCTTAATTTACCCCTGATTTGATCTGTACAGTGCTACAGGTCAATGCAATACATAGATTGTGTTCTGTTTATCCTTCGATGTTAATATATGTACCTTTTCCTTTGGGTCCTATATTACATGTAAATTATACTAAATCTGTTTGTTAAAGTTAGCTTGTCCCTAATACTTCTTTTAACATGATATATAGCGTGGTTCTAACATCTTTCACAATTTCGTTTTAGCCCCTCTGCTTCCCTAAATTACACCAAAACATTGTGTTGTGGCTTTACATTTGCTTGAATGGGTATATAAATAGGTCACTTCCATAAAGGCTAGGAGAGTGGCACCATTACTAAGCTAGATCATCCATCTTTACCGACTTAACTCATACAGCACACTTATTTTCAAAGTAAAACGTTCTTTTTCAAAGCATTTCTTGTTGGCATTTCCTGCTGTTCCTCTAAACAAAAACCCTTCATCGTGCAATTCCAGTGAGTTTAGCCACAGTAACCATACGCACCGCAATACTATTTCATTACCTTGAATAGTTAAACTTTTAAATTCCATGTAACTCTGTATTGGTGCAATGTAACAAATACCACCCAAGACCGTTTTTCGTATAATAGTTTAGACTTCTATTAAAAGGTTCAAAAGCTCCTCAGACTACAGATATTTGATTACTAGTGAGGGTTAGAGATTCCCGAGATGAAGAACAATAATATTGCAGTCGTTTGGATAGTAATACTCTGACGTTCATCATTCAAGAAACTGGTAAACGATACGAGGACCAGGCCTCAAACAAACTTGAAAATTTTATAAAGCATAAGCCATCTTTAACACACAATAAGCTACAACCGCACAACATTTTAGTCGTTGAATTCTGTACTCAAACAAAATTGACACCGCTCTTTGCTTTGTTGACAGGATTTTGGAAAAGAAGAAGATGATGTTTTGAAAGATGTCCTTGCTAAATCCAAATTGGAGCAGTAAATTTTTTCAACGTGGGAGTAAAAATTTAACTAAACTTTCACCTAAGAATCACCAATTAACGTTAGAGACATGCAATTGCTTGTATGTGTTTTAATGGACTTCAAAGTACCTCGAAACGTTCTTTCGAATTTTTCATGCTGCTAAAAAAAGTACTCTTAGAGTAAAGGAATGTAATTCTACGAGTTCACAGGCACGCCATTCAAATTACTAATGGGGAGTACACCTTGCTACCATTTGACACTGGTATACACAATGGGTATAGAAACAAAGTTTTCACAGAAGTCTGAAAGTAGACGAATAATGAGTGTAGATAATTATGAACTAACATTTATAAACATGAAACTTGATGGTTTTAACACATTATTGAAATTGAAGCTCGAAACAAATTCTTTTGAAAGAGTTTGCCGATGTGCATATATCCCATTAAATGTCTTCAAAAACTTTCTCTGCAACAATGTTACTCGTTTAGTTCGTACTTAATCAGTAATAATGCTGATCATCCCGAATGGACTTTAACCGTTGAGCGATGAGGCCCGCATAATTATACTCGCAAGGGAACTGCTGAGCTTTGGTTCCTAAGCATAAAATTGACTTCTTGATTAGAGAGCAATGCAGTAGCTTGGTAGAGTTTTCAAAGACTGCTGTGTCAGGATTTTCATAAATTGGCTCACAAAAGGATGAACAATATGCTAAGCGATACTATGGCTTATTGTGGTTCCTTATTGGTTGGCATTGTGGTTCCTTATTGGTTGGCATTGTGGTTCCTTATTGGTTGACAACAATGAGTACTCCGGCCCTCATTTTGGGTTGGCATCTGATTTATGAGCAAGGCATCTTAAACCTTAGATCCTCCCATCACTTAAACTCTCTGTTTCTCTCTCGTTGCCGGTGTCTTTTTGGACTTAAGTTGGTAACATTCGGGAAGGGAACATGAAACTGTGAACACAATTTCCTCATTGCTTTTTCATAAGCAGTGTTTAAGCGAGCAGACTGTTGAAGAGCATACTTGAGATCTTCAACTTCTTCGAAGAACCCCTAGAATAAAAACAAAAAAAGTTCTCCATAACTTGCTGTTGGGTATTTAAAATCATTACATATTTGCTATTTCTTACAATTACACCTTTTGCTGTTCATTTGCGCAAAATATACATTCATTTACACCAATAGTTGAAACTGCACGGCGAACAAACGTTCATTAGCACTTCCATGAACTTCATTTACGCGAACAAACATTCAATGACGATATTTCCACTGTACCAACATTCAATAGCATCAATGGACGAACAATTGCACCTTTGAACAATCAAAGGTAACAAATATGCTTTCAGTCTCGCGAAAAAAAGATCATTAACACCAATAGAAAATCAGTTGCATAGTATGACAATCATTGGCGTGTTTGAGACAAGCAATAGTGCAATTTGCATAGAGACGCACAATCAATTGCACCTTTATACAATCGTTGGCACGAATGGTTAATAGTGAAAGCAAACTGACAAACAGTATAGTAGTAACAATCAACTAAGGAAAAAGAAAGTTCAAAATTACTATTTAAGTTTAATGTACTGTAACATTTTGTAAAAATTGCGATCATGGATTGCCGGTTTTTTAGGGAGACGTCTCAATTTTTGTTTTAAAATGTCATTCAAACAATTTCTCCTTTCATCATCTATGTACACTCCACACATGATTTGATCCTCCGATCGTGGTCTCTCCGCGATCTTCTTTCTCGTTTGCAAGTACCGTGCAGCGACTCTTTCCGCGATGCCCTTTTCAAAATCCAAGCCAGAGACTTTGCAAAGCAATGAATATGTAATCTGACACCGAGACGTTATGGTACGATATATACGAGACCGAGACTTAAAAAATCGAGGAACCAAACAAATTTTTCAAAAGCAGTAGTGGAGACTTCGAGCTCTGCCAAAAACGCGGAAATGCGAGAAATTTTCTGAGAAAATCCGGGACTGCATGACGGAAAAAATTTCGAGACTCGACAAAAAAGATGACGAAATTTCAAGAATTAGCCGTAAAATTACCGAAGTTTTCATTTTTTAAGGGACAATTCGCTATCCCTTCCAGTGCGAAATGATGTTCTTGATTTTTATGTACTGCTTTAACAAAATGTTGTGCTTGAAAATAGCATAAAATTCAAAAGATTTTGTACATGCTCTTGTATTTTTGTTCAGTATTCTAAAACACATATTTTACTTCGATAAATGTCACTAATGAATACTTTTTTTCCCTAGTGTTTGTTCTAAAAATACCAACGTTTGACGGTTCACGTTAATGATTGACTGCTTCGTGCAAATGATTGTGCGTCTCTATACAAATTGCACAATTGTTTGTCCCCAACACACTATTGATTGTCAAACTATGCAAATGATTGTCTACTGGTGTTGAGGATCTTTCGTTTGTGAGACAGAAAGTATGTTTGGTACATTTGATTGCCCAAAGGTGCAATCTTTCGTCCGTTGATGCTATCGAATGTTGATACATTGCAAATAGCATTATTAAATGTTTGTTCGCGTAAATGAAGTTCATGGAAGTGCTAACGAACCTTTATTCGCCGTATAGTTTCAACTGTTGGCTTAAATGAATGTATATCTTGTGTAAATGAACAGTAAAAGGTGTAATACAACAATAAGACATTTTCGAAATCTTGGCTTCATATTGAAAAAAAGTTATCAGTAACTCACCCTATCCAGGCCTTTTAATTCATCTAAAAATAAAGATAGAAAATCAGTAGGATTCAAACTGTTGTAAAGCTTTCTAATTTAAACTTCATCAGTAAACTTTGTACCTGCCAAACCCATGGGATAACATGTAAGATGAGTAAAATAACGAACCACTCGGTAAAATCAACTCGTACAATAATAATAATAACAATATAATAATATTTAACAATAATAATAATAATAAATATAATAATAACTTTAGTCAAGTGGCTCTTCACCTTGCAGGGTTCACACTGAGAATTCTGAATGAAATTCCATGATCTTAGAAATTTTTTTTAAATTCCATGACTTTTCCAGATGGAAAAAGAATTTAGAAATTCCACGATTTTTCATGACCGTGTGAACCCTGCCATTAATTAGTTTTGAGAGAACTAGACGCTCCACTAATTGTTTGTGACGTGATATGGAGCCATCTTCTCGAGCTTTCCAGGTATGGACAGATCTCTGTAGCAGAAGGATAGCTGCGAGCGTAAACTCCCTCGTCCCAGGATAGATGTTCGTCCATCAACAGACCGAGTAATTTGTTTATTGAGATCAGTTGGTTTTGAATGACGATAGAAAGCTTTATCATCTGCGTATCAACTGGTAACATGGTCAGTTCAGTGTGTCTTGGAGGTCAGCCAGGATGAACTCATTGTCACCCATAGCTTGGTACATCAAGCACAAGGGCTTAACTTAGACATTAATTCATTTGAAAGCTATAGTTTAATTGTATTTTTCCAGGAGTTTTCTAGATTCCGGTACAAGGAAAAATTTTCGTCGAACCGCTAGTGAGTTTGGGAAGTAAAAAGGGAAACAACCAGGAATGAAACTTTCAATTACCTTTCAACTTCTTTTTATCTCCTGCCAGCTTTTCGCGTTCCCTTTTCACCTTTACAAGTTCTGCCATCAGATCTGAAACGGGTCAAGTAGTACAAAAGTTTCAGTTACAAGTCTGTTCACCCTTGAAATTCATTGAATCAATCTTCATTCCATATTTTTGGCAGGTCGTACCATACGAGAAATAGCTAAAATTCTAAATTGTTTAAGTTACAAATGCACTGCAATATTGGGAAAAGCACAATATGTACAGTTTATCACATTAGCAACAGTAGCCAGATCTATTATGCATGATAATTCAAGCGCTAACCACAGACATACCTCTTTTCGAAGGTGTCAATCTATCCCTTGTTCCTGCTGTGTTCAACCGTGTATGCAATACCTCGTTGCTTTGTTCTAATTCAGATATTCTTTCTTGAAGTTTTTTTACCTTTTGCTCTAGATCTCTATTTTCAATCTAAAATAAATCAGTGCAAAATAAAGATTAAAGATACGGCTAGTCAAAGTGATTAGAAACTACAAATCTCGAACACAAGGCAACCCTCCTCACCCCACAGGGTTTAATTATCAAAATGACAGCTAAAAATAACGTTTGGTTGTTCTTATTCAAGCTTCCACCTATCTTTCTATTTGCAGACAAACCAAACATTTTTTTCTTTAAAACGTTTGGGGGAAGCCCACCCCCCTGCCACTCCTCTAGCTACGACACTGAGTTTCTTCTTGCACATAACTCACATAACATAGATTTCAAGTGGGGAAATGAGGAAAACTAAATCAGCTACAGTTTATTACCAAGAAACACGAAAATTCCAGCAAGATGTTGGTATCCCCTAGTATAAAAAATGGTTTACAAATACTCACACTCAATGTGGCTATCTTCTCAACTTGTGCTGTGTTGGTTTTCAGTTCTTGTTCATACCTCTTCATTAGATTAGAATGCATACTTATCATTCTAAAAAATAAACCATCAGTGAGTGGAGCAAATAACTTATTTTTGAAATATTTTGAACTAATAAGGGTGATAAATTTTCACGCTGTCAAACGAATCTTATGTTATAGTAAATCTATCTGGTATATAATAAGGTTTTTACTAAGAGTAAAACAAAGAATGCGTTATCAGATTGGAAGGCAGAGCTGAGTGGAAAACTTTCAATTTCTATTTAAAAGATATAGTCAATTTTCTCCTTTACTCTTCCTTGTTGAATAAACTGACATCGAAAATTTGCCATTAAATCTAACTTAGTTTCAAATTCAGTTTCTTGTTAATGTCCAAAATCCTCCATAACCTTTGAGATTTTCAGCTAGATCAGTACTCTTTCTATAGCATGTTAAATATGATGAGCACTACAGATAATCAAAGTTTATAACTTCAACTTGTAAAAATTGAAGGATTTCTTACTTGCTAGTTTTTTCCATCTGAGCATCTAAAGCTTTGCTCTGTTTTGGGACAATGCTTACAGATTGAGCAGAGTGTTGTGCAACTGGGCGTCTGCCTTCTGTCTGTACCAGAACACTAAATATTAAGATTGAAAGGTGATTATAACAAGTGTTGGCATAGATCTCTATTCAGCTGAGCACAGCCAATACCAGAGATGGTAACCTAATTTTAAAATCTCAATCAGTAAGATTAAACGCAAGAGCATAAGTACATTAAAACAACAAGATTTAAACAAATCGACGTTTCGGCATCCTCTTGATGCCATTATCAAGAATGAAGTATTTACAATGGTGCCATTGTTAAGAATGGGATTAAACAAAGATTCGAACGAAACAAATCTTTTTTTCTTTTGCATTAAGTTATTTGAACTATTAGTCTTATTTAATCCCATACTTGACTTGAATTAGTAACTATTCTGAAGAATATCTCGTGATACTTCAGCTTCAAATCTTGTTGTTCTACTGTACTTATAACTTGCGGTAACCTAGTAAACATATGAGCGGTTACAACCTTGTGAAACTAATGTGCATAAGAAACTAAGACATAAAGATCTCAGTAAATCCAATTAGCCATCAGCTATTTTTCTGAAAAGGTTGTTAGTAGAATGTACAAAAACGATCTCTGGATAAAATTTAAAACACAGTAGCTTTCAGCTGTCTTACTACAGCCTTTATCAACTGAATAAATTACGCGTGAACGGTAAAACTTATAAAAAACCGAAGTGAATTAAACCACAAGGGAATGAAATGAATAAAGGTAACAAGACAATTAAAAACTAAAATATTCAGCTGTTTAAAAGTATAGTATATTGACGTGGCAAAGGTTTGGAATTGTTGTCTACATGTTTTGTTGTTGCAGTGTGCCAAGATTCCAGCGTCTTTCTTGTTCTAAAAGTTTCTTTATCAATAATGGATGCATTGTCGAAATCAATGTTATGATTGTTTGTCCAAGCAAGGTTGGCGATATTCTAGCCTTTGGAAAGTAATTTCACATTTCTGTGTTCTTTTTTTCTAGTGAGAAATGAGCAACCGGTTTCACCGATGTAACTCCAGTGACAATCTTTGCAAGGAATTCTGTAAACTACGTTGGTTTGTTCAACAGTGGGCGGTCTTCTGTATTTTGGAGAAGGGAAGTGCTGAATTAGGGTTTTTAGTGGTTTAGAAACAACTTTAACATCATGTTTTCGCAACAGTCTTGTGATAGGTTCAGTGAGTCCTCTAACATATGGAATGCTGGCAAACTGTTCATGAGATTTTGACGATGGGTCAGTCCATTTGAAGAACATTGCAACAAGTCAGATACAATAACTAACTGTTGTTAGTAATTTCCTTTTTCACCATTTTAT
Source organism: Hydrozoanthus sils (assembly GCA_027575215.2). NCBI lineage: Eukaryota > Metazoa > Cnidaria > Anthozoa > Zoantharia > Hydrozoanthidae > Hydrozoanthus > Hydrozoanthus sils. The sequence continues at coordinate 8,104 of JAOBRD020662552.1, forward strand.
AAATGTAGTGTTTAATAATAGCATAGGAGCTCGTCAATGGCACCTTAATTATCTTCGTGTCTAGGTGACACAAAGGACTCAAACAACACTCCGCCACCAGTCAGGCTCAACTTTTCCATCTTTAATTCGATGTCTAACGTGTCCAACCCATCGATCCCCAGTTTCTTATTCTGGTCTTCGAGACTGGCTTTTACTGGTTCCTTTGCCAGAGTTCTTCATTTGAAATCCTCATGGGCCACCAGATGTCGAGGATTTGTCTGAGGCACTTGTTGATGAAGACTTGGAGCTTTTGGTTGATGGCTTTCATTCTGATCCATACAGGAGAATGGCCTTCGCATTGCTGTTGAAGATGCGGGTATTGGTTTTCAGTGTGAGATTCTAATCCTTCTATACTGGTCTTAGCATGGTGAATGAGTAGCGACCTTTGTTTATCTTGGCCCTGATTTCTTCATCAATTTCACATTTTGGGCTGATGACACTATCCGGATGCGCGGACTGGTCCACTTCTTCCAGTGCAAGTTTGTTTTTGCTTGTTAGTTGGCCTGGGTATGTGACAACTGGCAGATGTTGACAACATAGTCCAAGTCCTCTAGGCTGCTGGACTCCTCTTGTTTGTTCGATACTGGTGCACGTGATCCAGTCAAAGACGATGGAGAAGGGCAATTGATATAGATGACTTGGTATAAGGTGTTGTTGTGTATACTCTTGAAGCACCTCTTTCACTTTCTTGGGAACTCAATAGTGCTGTGCAATTTTCCACATGGAAGGGCGATCAAATGTATGCAAGGCCTTGTGGAAATCAATGACATTCAAGTACAACATAGACGACCATTCATTGTTCTGTTCGATCTACCAGGGTGGAAGCCGCTCTGCTTTTCTCTCAGGTTGCTGTTGGTGGCTTTCTTAACTCTCTCCAAGATGAGTCAAGTGTAGTGCATGTGGAACAGTTAAAGTAGCTGGACTCATCTCCAGTTACTGCAGTCTGCTAGGTCTCCGCTTTTCGGCAGTTTTACAATTCACCCCATTGTGCCATTCTTCTTGGATCCTTCCCACCTCCCAAGCCTCCTGGATCAGCCTGTAAATTAACCGTTATTGTAGTGTCAGGGTTCGCCTTCAAAACTTCTGGTTATAAAATGCTCTGGACCGGGCACTTTCCCATTGTTGGTCTTCTTAAAAGCTTTAATTGTCTCTTCCCTTGTGAAAGGATCCATGTATATGTCAAGTTTGTCTCCCAGAGGGATGTATTGAGGTTATGCCATTGGAGTATCATTCAGAATTTTCCAAAAAGTGTTCTTTTCAGCATTCCATCTGTTTTTCTTGGTCCATGAATGTGTTGCCTCCATTGACCCTGTCTTGTTGAGGTTGCTGTTGGCTCTGCCGGCAAGCAGTCCAGTTTATGGAACTGTGCAGTTCTTTTATGTTGTTTCTTTGTGTAACTCCTCTGCTTCTGATGCTGGTTTGTCCATCCTTCCTCTTTAGTCTCTCTGTGCACACTTCTTCACCTCTTTGTATATCTCACTGTACTCTAGCTGTAGCTGTTTTTCTGACCTTTCGTTTTCCCTTAGATTAGCTTCTGTTTTAACTCTTTTCAATCTTATCAACGGTAGTTTCTGTGAGCCATTATTTGTAAAGTCTCCTCAATGTTCCAAGCACACTCTTGCACGTCTCATTTACGAATTTCCCTTTAAACACTTGCACCTATTTCTTCTCAATTGCATCCCTTGGTTCTTCACACTTTTTCTCTCTTTGTCAGAGCAACAAACCGGTTCTTCAGTTTGTTCGCAGTTTTATTCTTGAGTTTGGAGACATCAAAACGTCATCTTTGCCCTTTCGTGATTCTCTTCGCAATGGCTATTCTTGAACTCTCCAATCACCAAATAAGCGTCCGAGCCAGTATCTGCTCCCCTGTGCACGCGGATGTCCTGCGTGATGTTCTTTTACCTCCAAGAGATCATCATATGTTCAATCTGGTTCTCGGTTCTCTAGCCGTGAAAATTCCAATTGGTTTTGTGTATGATAGGGTGATATAACAGGTTTTTTCAAAAAAACTAATTTATTTATTTGGCTGAATTCGATTCGCAGATCTCCATTGTGGTTCTTTTTGCAAAGTCAATTACTTCCCATGATGCTCTCAATAAAGGAGTTCCTGTCTCCCACAGTGAACACCACCGAGTCTCTTTTCGGGATTTTCAAGCTGGTGTTACAGCTCTTCTTTCGTGTTTGTGTCGGTGAGATTTGAAGGGGCGTAGCATTGCATGATGGTGACCTTCTTGATGCGTACGTGGAATCTTGCAGTGATAATCCCCTCATTTTCAGGTTCCTACTCAATCAGCGGTGGCGCAGTGGCCGAGCGATTAGCATGTTTGACTCGTAATCCTAGGGTCGCGAGTTCAAGCTCCGGTCAGACAATTGTGCTGCATCCTTGAACAAGACACTTTATCTGACTTTGTTCCAGTCGACTCAGTTGTTTAATTGAGCACCAGGTGAAAGCTAACCTGCGGTGGATTAGTGTCCTGTTCAGGGGGATTCAGAGACTCTTACCGCTTGGCACTACAGAAACCGGAGGTAAGCGTCGGCCCTATGAGCCACTTAGGCTCGAGAAAGGATTAAACTATTTAATCAGGCATTGCTCAGCTCTTTGTCTGAATCAGACCCACTCCACTTCAGTTCTCCTTCTCATTCAGCGCTCCCAAATAGATGATCATGTGTCCAATGGAGAGGATTGTTAATCTAGATGTGTTCAATCTCATTTCACTTCAGCTCAAGGGCGTTCAGGTGGTAGTGGTCAAACTCTTTTCTACTTAGTCATTTTTACTCATTCTATCTGACGAGGGCAATAGTTTCAGTTTCCGAAAGATAGTGTTACGATATAAAATTTGATTACTTTTAGTTTTTGAAATAATTCACATACTTGTCTGAGGCTTTTGCATTGGCCTTGCATGCTCGTAAACAAAATAGCTCTATTATTAATTAGATTTAGTTCAGTTCTCAAGGGAAAGACCCTTCAGCTCTTCTACCGTGAAAAAACCTAGTTTTAGACTTATCTTCAAGCCAAGTTTTCAGAATCATTCGTGAATTTAGTCTTGATGCAAAGGAATAAAGAAAACTATCTAGACTTATAATAATGTAAACAACTTAGAGGAGTCATGGTTTAATAACAACCATGGCTTACTACGCAATAATCGAAAACGCTGAAATCTGTATTTTACCTTATAAAAATTTGAGTAAGCCACAGCTTACTTATTCTGTGATTTTGATAAATTTGTAGAAATAAGAATGCTTTTAAGTATCTAAACGAATAACTTAACATAGATTCTAAGTAATTATTTCAAGTAACAAAAAGCCTTTAGGTTTAGGATTGTAGTCTTCAAGTTTACGAATTGTTGAATACTTGTAATTTTGTTGTATAAAACCTGCATTAAGCCTGTCTATTCAGCTAGAGATTACTATCCGAAATGATAAGAAACTTGCTTAGAACAGTCTGGAAAAAAAACGCATAAAAAGAACAGCTTTTAGAGACAGTAGTGGTTGTACATTAGAGGAGAAAGAAGATTAAAGAAAAGATTCAAGAACAGCAGAAGACTCAATGCTTAATAACAGTATTTTAAATATTATATGTTATCAGTGAACGTTTTAATATTATCTATTATGAATCCTGATAACGATGCCCCTGTTTTTATATATTTTGTGTTGTTTTTATACAATGTTAACGACAACAAAAACTCCATCATACTATTCATTACCTTTTTCTAGCAAACTGCTCTCTTTCAGGAGATTTCCGATGCAAATACTGCTCCTTCAGTACCTGGAGTTCTTGTTCTAGCCTATTGTTCCTTCTGTGCAGTTTCTTGTATTTCCTAGTTATTCGTTCATTTTCTGTTGATAACTAAAACATGTGGGGATTTCAAAAAAATTCATGAGTGCACTAAATTTCTATTGGATATTTTTTTAATGACAGCTAGCTGTCATCTATTAAAACAAATTTTTATTTCAAAGTCATAAAATGCCATTTTTGTATCTCATGATCTGTGTCCAGCATCTCCCTTATCACCCTCACCAGCATCACCCTCTCACACTTTTCATCATCACCCTCTCACACCCTCCTCCAACAACCTCTCATATCCTCCATCAAGAACCTCTCACAACCTCAAACATCACTCTCTCACATCCTCCACCAAGAAACTCTCACACCCTCCATTATCACCCTCTCACGCCCTCTATTGTTGCCCTCTCACATCCTCCATCATCACATTCTCACACCCTCAAACATCACTCTCTCACATCATCCACAAAGAACCTCTCACAACCTCCATCATCACCCTCTCACACCCACTATCATTACCCTCTCACATCCTCCATCATTACCCTCTCACACCCTCCACCATCACCCTCTCACATCCATCATCACCCTCTCACACCCTCCATCATTACCCTCTCACACCCTCTATCATCACCCTCTCACATACTCCAACATCACTCTTACACCCTCCACCAAGAACCTCTCACCCCCTCCATCATCACCCTCTCACATCATCCACCAAGAGCCTCTCATAGTCTCCATCATTACTCTCTCACACCCTCCATCATCACCCTCTCACACCCTCTATCATCACTATCACATCCTCCACCATCACCTGAAGTCTCACATCATCCACCCAGAGCCTATCACGCCGTCCATAATCACCTCACACTTTCCACCAACACTCTCTCACACCCTCCACCATGAAGTTCTTTTTCTTGTTCTACATCTACATAACTTCATGGAAAAGGCTGCCCATCTCACCAAGGTGTGCCTGTGCTTCTGTATGTATAGTCTTATAATATAGTTCTATAAAATCTTGCAAATTGGATTGGTTTCTAGAGGAGTGGTGTTTAATGTTAATAGAGGTGTTTCAAGAGTTTAAGAATGGTATTTTGGAATCATTATGGCAACTAATGCTTTTTTCTAAGAAAAAGGCATAAACTTTGCTTCTCGGCTGCAAAAATTTAGAGCATTATCCATAGCTGACAATGTTAAAAGCAAAAACAAGATTGAACAAATGCCAATTAATTAAGCCAAAAAGCTTTAAATACAGTTTGTTCCAGCTGCAGGTACGAAATTTTCATTGAGTTATCTGTTAAGTCTGCAAAATTGAATTACACCTGTGATGCTTGTTCAAGCCACAGTACAGCTGGTTTCTGCAGGTCACTGTTCAAAATTTAATAATAATATCTATTTAATGATAATAATAAACTGAATTTATATTACACGAACATCAATGAGACATTTTAGAATGTGCATGCAATACCTGTCAAATAAAACTAGAAAAACTAGTAAAATTTACAATACATTTGGAATAAAACTAGAAAACTGAGTAAAATTACTATAAGTTTCAGATAAAACTAAAACACTGGATATGGTTACAAAAATTTCATACAAAACCAGAAGCTGGGTAAAATTACTTGTAGTTTAAATTCTTGTTGTTTAAAATTTTCATTCAATTTTCACAAGTTTTCCATAAGTTGAAAACTTTAAAGTAAAGATATCCATAAAGATGAACTGCTGTTAGTATATAATTTTATGCTTGTTTGAATCACAAAGCTGCTTCCTTCTGGCCACCGCTGAAATGATTATCAGCCAGTGCCAATCGATTATCAATCAATGCCAATCGATAAAAGGTCGTGACTAAATTGGCTATCGATTGGTCATCGATTTCCAATATCAATCAATTGATTGATATCGATCGGTATTGATTGGTATCCATTGCAATCGATTATCGATTTCATTGATTAAGTACGTCGGGCACATATATTGATTGTAAGTTTTTCTCGGTTGGTGGTCGTTGCCTTAGATCTGGTGTAATATCCTTAGACAACAAACACCACGTTTTGGTTGTTACACCCTAGAAAACGCAAGGAAACGCTTGTTTCACGTAAAAACTTTAGATGCCATTTGATGCAATGGACTTTAAGTCTATGTGCTTATCTTCTCTATGTTTAAAAGTCTCTATACACTTTAGGACCATTTTGAACATACTTTTTAACCTTATTTCTTCAATTTCTTTGCTACTTACGTGAAAACAGTCGTGGATGCTTGGCATCGTCATTGTTTGGTAGTACTTTCGGCTAGTAGTCTTGTGTATACAAAAACAAATATGCCGCCATTTGCATGGTACAACCGCTGGCTCGGCGCACCAAGGAAGCGGGTAGGTACTTCATATATGGTATATGATTATGTACCTAAATAAAAACCCCGTTAGGCAACGTTAAACCCTGTTAGGCAACGTTAAACCCTGTTAGGCAACGTTAAACCCCGTTAGGCATCGTTAAACCCTGTTAACCCACGTCAAATCCCGTTAGGCCAAGTTAAACCCTTTTAGGCAACGTTAAACCCTGTTAACCCACGTCAAACCTCGTTAGGCCATGTTAAACCCTGTTAGCCCACGTCAAACCCCGTAAGGCCATATTTAACCCCGTTAGGCAACGTAAAACCCTGTTAGGCAACGTTAAACCCCGTTAGGCAAAGTTAAACCCTGTTAGCCCACGTGAAACTCCGTTAATCCATGTTTAACCCCGTTAGGCAACGTTAAACCCCGTTAGGCAACGTTAAACCCTGTTAGGCAACGTCAAACCCCGTTAGGCAACGTTAAACACCGTTAGGCAACGTCAAACCCCGTTAGGCCATGTTTAACCCCGTTAGGCCAAGTTAAACCCTTTTAGGCAACGTTAAACCCCGTTAGGCAACGTTAAACCCTGTTAACCCACGTCAAACGTCGTTAGGCCATGTTAAACCCTGTTAGTCCGCGTCAAACCCCGTTAAACCATGTTTAACCCCGTTAGGCAACGTTAAACCCTGTTAACCCACGTCAAACCCCGTTAGGCCATGTTAAACCCTGTTAGCCCACG
>JAOBRD020662662.1:0-14988 GCA_027575215.2 Hydrozoanthus sils
AGTAGTAGTAGTAGTAGTAGTAGTAGTAGTAGTAGTAGTAGTAGTAGTAGTAGTAGTAGTAGTAGTAGTAATATTATAATTGTTTATGATATTATCAAGACTTGCAAGTTGTAGATCGTAGTGACAAAGATTTCAAGAAAGAAACACCTTTTTTAGACATGTTTTGCAAGCTCAACATTGCCTCTTTTTGCAAATGATGCAGTGAAAAAGCTATTTGTTTGCAAGGAAGTATGACATAGACGTCAGAAATACGATCTTAACATAGGCTACACCGGGTTTGTTTGTCCGAAAATTACTTTGTACGTGTCATTGCACACTTACTGAGAATGGCGATCGAGCAAAGGAAAGTTAAATTCGATGGGGTCGTTCTTTTCTTGAAATGACGAAGCAGCAATAATAAAAGTAACAACGAAGCACAGTGATAATTTAATAATAATGATAATAATAATAATGATAATAATAATAATGATAGTAATAATAATGATAATGTAATACTTTTGATAACAATGACAATAATAGTAAAAATAACAAAAATACTAATAAGAGTTAAACGTGTAGTAAAAGTAGTAATAGTAATGTAACGATTTTAACAACAATGACAATCATAGATATAATAACAACAATTGTAACACTGACAATGATAATAATGATAATAATAATGATGATAATGGTAACAGCAACAAGAATAACAACAACAACAACGACCAAGAGACCAAAATGTGTAAAACACGAAGATCGAAAATTTTTTAATACAAGCACAACAGAAATATTTTATGAGAACCAAAACACTGACAGCCATAAAAGAGTTTTGTCCCTACCAATAAAGTAGCCTGATGCTGGTTAAGGCGGAAGTCCCAAACTTTTGTTGGATAGTGAGGAAGTTGAAAAATATCACCAAATTCAAATTTTTCCTTAAAGCTACAAATCTTAAAGAAAAAACACAAATCAAAACTGCCAAAAAATGTTAAAATATTCAACTGAAGGCGATTCTCCTTCATTCCATCTGTGTTTTGAGCCGTCCCCGAGATTTTGTAGGTTGAAATCATGGACGGGCGCTTTGGGTGTACCCCCGCCTTAAAAGTGACACAAATAGGAAAGCTAATCAGATAATGAAGTACATTGAAAAAGACAAACACCAAACACTTTCTCGAGCCCAGTGGCCCATTAGGACGACGCATATGTGGCCGGTTACCGTAGACAAAGTGTTATATAAAGCGTATGAGAGTCTTCGACTGCCCCTGGACAGGACACCAAGCCATCGCAGGTTAGCCCCAAGAAGAATCTGGTACTCATTTATACAACAAGTTAAAAGCCTTGCTCAAGGACACAACATATAGTAATCCGGCCAGGGATGAAACTGCCTCGTGACCCTAGGATTAGGAGTAGAACACGCTAACCTTTCGGTTACTACGCCACCGACGAAAATTAAGTTGTTTAAAACGTTTAAATTACTTTGTAAACAGATGTTAAAAAACCATTATTGGCAGCACTTGTTTAGCTTTGGAAATATTGCATTGTATAAACCCAAAGGGAAATAAACTCAAAGCTAGTATAAAGTAATTTCTCACCTTTGCAGGATTCCGAGCAAGCCGGTCCAACTTTTCCCATTATGGTCAATATTACAAAGAAAAGTGCCATAACAGATAGAAACAGTACAACAAATAGGATTAACGACACCCAACAGTTATGCTGCAAGAAGCGAAACGAGGGCCAAAAATCCTCCTCCGACTGGGAAGTATCTGCAATTTCGCCTACTAGAGCTTGTTGTTGAAAGTTTGTTAACTCCGAGTAAAGGCTGTTTTCATGTTCATCATCAAATCCAAGGTTTGTCTGAGGCCCTCTCAGGTAAGCCCCATTTCTATAGTCAGTTCTATTCGAATTCTGACTCGAGTTTGGGAGTTTCTCCTCAATATGATCATACATTGGGTTGTTAATATTACGGTCGTCACTTCCCACTGTAAATTCTGTGTCATCCACAGCGTAAGGATTGTACATTAAACTATCAGTCGATGTCCACGAAGCTCTGTTAAGGAAGTTTTCTTGCGATATCGTTCTGTCAAGGGTGTTATAAGCTCCCTCTGGTTCTCTTTTTCGCCCATTGGCATCATATGTTGTTTCGTTACCTCTGGACTCTGGTAAAGATCTTGCTGCGGTTTGGATTTCGTGTGCATTGGGTTGAGGAGCTGTAGTTTTCTTTGGTTTATGCAAGCTTGAATATTCATTTTCTACTGCTCGTCCGTCTACTCTCAAAGTCGCTGCTGCTTGTCGGCTTGGAGGTAACTGTGGTTTGTTTTCGTTTGAAGTCTTTCTGTTCAGAGTAGAATAATCACTATCAGAGATTTTCTTATCGGCAAGTGTATCATAGATCGCGGTTTTGGCGTGGTTATCGTCCATCTTCATGGGCAATTGATTGTCAATATTTACGCTATCTACTGCATATGGATTGTAAAGACCATTTTCTTTTGGTGATGTCGTTTTAGTCAATGTTGAGTACATATTTTCTTGCTTTTCAGCGTCGCCTTTCGTCACTAGGTCGTTTTGTGCACCCAAAGCTGCTTGTTTTTCCTTCTTTGTGTTAATATGTTCTTTTCGATGTCGAACCTCATCGCTTTGATGTTGCTTTGTTCTTGATAAAGTGGAGTATTGGTTCTCTTCAGCGATGTCTTGCCAGTGTTTCTGCAGTGCTGGTAATGTTGCCGTTTTAATCGTCTTTGGTACTGATTCAATTCCATTCAAAGAAGACGAACTGCTTCCTTTTGTAACCAATAAGTTTGATTCGTTCTCTCCCTCTTGTTCACCTGACGGATGATAACCAAGATTGTTATTACACAATACCTTTACGTCTGCCCTGGCATTTTCATCACCCAGATTTTCGTCTTTTAGAAGGGGCTTTCCTTTTCTACTGCCTTTTCTACTCATCATTAAATTATACGAGAAGCAACTGAAAGCCTCTCTAAATTTCACTGCTACGATACAAGTTTGTTGTAGGAACTTTAAGCTGATTTCGACTGCACTTCATGTGACCTGTCTATCCATAATTAACAATATTCTCTGCTCATTTTCCGACCGACTAATCATTGTTTATTGTTATGATATGAATTAGTGGACAATATCGAAGTCATCACGCATTGTACATACTCTGACGTATCACTTATAATATGTTGGGCTTGTCCCTTATGTTTTTGATTGGATAAGTAGACCGAAAATGCAAGGTCACGCTAGAAAAGAACTGTTCACATCATGATTTACTAAGTATAGTTGCAATTGTTCTGATAATTATGCTTCATGTGCTATTAATTCCTACTCAAAGAAAATCATTTGGACACTGATCGAGACAGGCTGGAGTACAAGCTGCTAGTTTGGGAAGATTTTTTATTGCTTGTTATGATTTAACTCTTAACTCTTCAGTCAACTTTCCAGTCGGAAGGCAACTTTTTCAATATTGCAGCCGTTGCTGAATTTAATCTAAGATTTTGTTTTCCAAATCTCTTCCATCTCGTCTCCTTTAATTATCCTCACACCTCCTATTTTCCTTTTGCCATGCACAGCATGGCTATAATCTTTTTGATCTTTCGGTGTTTACTAGACCTACCTCAGGAACAACTTAACTATGTAAAACATTATGCTCTTGTCAGTATAAGCTTATCACATTTGATTGACTAATTTTTTTATCATTGCCTGCAGCCAAATCCCACCGAAGTATAATTTAAAAACAGCTTTTTTAGTTTCACTATGAAACTATTATCAGGTTTTGAAAATAAATGATGTAAGCTCTGACGTGTTCAGTTTTATCGTCATCATTGTGATAAAAAGGTTTAGCAGTTGAAGATTAATTGCTTTGCCATCTTTGTCGCAATCTGGTCTTAACGTTCTCCGAGGCGATCATTGACGTACTTCAGTCGTTATTTCCTGCTTTTGACCAAACTTAGACGGCGGCACGCGTTCAGGAAAAGTTATGAAGGCATGGCCGGCATGGTCATGCATATGCAACTTAATGATCCTGAACAAGCCGAAATTGATAATCGATAGAATTAATTTAAAAAGCTGTATACCGTTTAAGGAAAGTTTATGCGAGTCATTGATATGGCATCAAAGAAAAGGTAACTCAACAGAACGAAACCGTTGATTAGGTATTGCATAGTTGCAATACAGCACTTTTATTTTTAATGTTCAACTTATTCTTTTCTAATCATACTTTAAAAAAATGTGTGGGTCTTTTTTTCAAACATTGCTCTGCAAACGAGCGCCTTAAATTTTAGAGCATGCAAAGAATTTTTAAGTGGCCTCTTAAATAGCATATGACACGGTTTCAGTTTCTGCAAAGTTTAAAAGTAATTGGATGAAAATTCAAAGAGATACAGCGTTCAGAAGTTACGAGTTTTTACGGGAAAATTTGTCCCTCGGCCAAGAGGGCACGTGAACTAAAGCAAGGGACTTTTTGCTTTGTCTTTGATTCTGTGACGTCATCTTGTTGGGAAAACAAGCAACATGGAAGTCGTGAGCATCGAGTGAGCAATACCGCCATAAAAAAAGGCACGAGACGCAGTAATCAGGTCGATATTGTCTAGCTGGGTATCCATATAAAAGAAGCTACAAAAACACAAGTTTCATTCCTGGTATAAAACTTGTATGTATTCCTGTGCTGACCTGCACACCTCAAGGATGAGCATTTTAACAAACCCAGACTTTCCTTGGAATGAGGGGAAGATCTGAAGTTGTCACGAAAGCTGTACATGGGGTGACGGGTTTACGCGCATTTAACGCGGTCCAACTAACATCACTCGAATTTTGATAGTTCGCTCCCACACTTTGTTTCTTTTGTGATTTTAAATTTTGTAGTTTTACTTTAACAAATATGTCTTTGGGGAATTATACTCGTTTGCACCATATAATTGTTTTTTAATTGGGAAGATCTTACTTAAGAGTAAGTACCAGTTCATACAGCATTTGCTTTATTATGATCTTTGTTACTGCATGATGGGTTACATATTTTGTTACACGATGAGCAGTATATATTTTCCCTTTGTTCTGGGTTTATGCATATGGTCTCTTTTCAAAGGTTTTATATTTTTGGATTTCTGTATATATATTATATTCTTGTTTTAAGAGACTTTTCTTGAAGTTTTTGATTTGGGATAGGAATGTAATTTGATTTCATTTTAGTTTGTCCGCGGGAGTCTAAATGCTTCCCCTTTTTAAAGCTTTCTTTTAACTCCTGGTGAGTGGCAAAATTTGAAGTGCGTATCATAGGAATATTTCGGTCTGTTTATTTGTGTGTAGGTTTATCTAAAATGCAATGTATAAGTACCTTAGCTGAATTGCTTTGCAGTCCGAGATTTCAGTCGTGAACTTGTTGGATGGTTTTTGGGATCATGTGTACTATAGCCCATGTCGGTTGACATATCGGTCGACATGTCGACCGAGTGTCGACCGAGTATCGGCCTAGCATCGACCGATATATCGACCAATACATCGACTGATACTCGATTGATACTCGGTCGACCGGTCGTTCGAGTGTCGACCAATATATCGGTGCATGGGACGTATATGCAACATGTCGATCGAGTATCAGCCAAGTGTCGACGGTATTTCGGTGGTATATCGGCGGTGTATCGATGGTATATCGGTGGTTGATGATACCGTAGATCGGTGAATGAGTTCGGAACATTCTTGAAAAACTTTTAGCAATATCTAATTTTTTAGCAGTGGCTCTAGGCCAAATTGAATTCTAACTTTTTTAAATACTGTAGAGCAATAATAACAGGGATTAGCACATCACAATTCGCAATTTTTGCGAATCTAAAGTTATACTTTTGCAAACTGAAGTTTTTTTATATATCAAGTGTTTGTTTCAATTTTTGTGTAAACGAAGAGGTATAACCAAAGTATAAACAATTAAGTTGTAAGCGCGTACTTAACGGTTTTACTTATCTTTTTGATCATGAAAGTTGTATAAAACTCTCTGTAAGGACTGACCACCGCTGACTTGATCTCTCGACAGTTTTTTTTACTAGATCGCTCTAACATCTTGAATTTCTATCAAAAGGACGACTAAATGCCGATCTTCGAACAGTTTATTTAAGCGAAATTTACGTAAATTTACCCAATTAAGTGTATATAGCGATGCGAACACGGTTCTAACTGCGACTCGATCTCGCCTAAATCGCTGTCACTTTCACAGAGTTTTGCTATTCGGTTTCATATATTTCTTCCTCAACACTCTGCCAGTTATTTGACTCGATCAACAAGTTCTTCTGTAGAATCGAAATTCAACATTTTCTTTCATTCGCTGTTTCTGCTAAACGAATATATTAAGACGAAGACGAACGTGGGTGTTTTTCCCAACAAGCTAAGATGACGTAGTGGTGACCTGCGGTCTCGTCGCGGTCCACCGAAATAGGGTGCCAAAAAATATAGGAAAATACCCGCAACCAAAACAGCCGTAACTCTTTGGGTTTTTTTTTCAAATTTCATTCAAACTTTGCAGAAATACGTTTTACACCATGGGTGTGATTAATTAAGGCATATATCGGTTAAGGCAGCGAGTTATCGATTCGGATCTGTTCTTTTTCGCTTGTGTCGTGTTTTTTTCGTACCAAGGGCACACGCATTTTGACGGTTTTAAAACGAAGACGGCAGCTAAAGCAGAATGAGTGATGGTGACTGGGTGGAGCTACGTGATTTTCCCAATATCTAATTAATAGGTGCACAGTTGGCATGCTTAACTGCATCTTGCTACATAATCCATCACTGTAACAACTTCACTACTAATACAAGCAATGGATCAATCAACAACTAACAGCCTCTTTTTATTTATTTGCTTCAGTTCTTTCTCTTCTCTTTCTTAATACATCCAATTGATGTTTGTGTCACTTAATTTTCACACACCCTTGCCGGTGCACATACCCGTGGTATTCATATAGTCGTGGAGTGCACCGTTTTGACAATTAATCTTCTTGCTGTAAATGCTTTCAAACTATTGCATCAACCTAACGTGAGTTCTATTATCTATTAACAGATAGTTAATCAAAATGTAATTAAAGCCCGTTCCAAACATTTATAATTTCTAGAATTTTCTTAGTTATTAAGAACCGTTAGCTATCTATGTCATCGGGGAGCGAAAACTAGACTAGGCGAGTAGGAGTAGAAGAGAGAGGAATGGTTCCAAATGTTTTAAGCAGATTTAAGAAAACCCGCATAGCTCTTTCTTAATACTAATCCGCTTAATTTCCATGTTCTCCACCCCTTGTCTACGTATAACTCCCTTTCACCTCCCTTTGACATAGCATGCAATGATCCTTGACGAGGAATGATACATTGTGTAACACTGATCACTTGCACAGCAAGATTAAAGAACAGTTTATTTGTCACACAACCAGTAGTGAATGACGCACACCGTGGCTGAAGATGAGTTCGGGTCATAACAGTAACACTGGTATTTAGTAGGAACCGGAGAGTCAGTCACCGTGAGTCGCGAGGTTACTTTTTTGTCATAACCAGTGCAGCTGACGCTCATCAACACTTTTGTATTCTGTTGGAACAATGAGAGAGGTTAGGCAAAAAGGCAGTGGCGCACAAAAGAGACAGAAGGGGAGGGGGAGGGTAGAACTCGGCCTGCGCGAACGAACTTCCTTTTATTGGATACATGGTAAGATTGCTGGGTAGACATTCAATGCTTTTTTGGCTTGCGTTCACAGTAGAGTAAACTGTTTCGATTTTGTTTAGTTTTGGTAACCTTAAAGTGCCTATGAAATGGAAAATTTTATAACCTCAGTGGAGAGACTTTGTAAACAAAGTGACGCCATCACTTGAAAACATTAAATGTTTCAAAATATCTCGAGAACTATAAAATATTTGAGACATTTTTTACCGCCGTCCCTCATTTGACAAAGACTATCAACTGAGGTAATAATTCTTTTTTTGAATTTCACAGGCACTTTAGACTCAGACGCCGAAAGTAAAAGGCTCTGGCTTTGTTTCGATTGATTTCGTCTTTCAGTGTCTGTTTGTTTTGGGGACAATTACAGAGTCTTGTCGTTTCGAGCAAAACAAGCAAGTATAAATACGTGATAACCACCGGGACTCTCCATGCTGGCAACATAGCAATTTACGGGGTATAGAGTTATCAAACGTATATGTTCCCAATTTAGGGGCCCAATATTTTCTTCATTAGAGTGTGTTTTCTGCCTATAAGCTTATAACAAGGATTCGTACGGATAAATACACATGTTTGGCGAGGAAGGGGACTCCAGCGAAGTAGAAGTACATGTAGGTTCTGTTTCCCTTCCAGCACACTCTTCGAAAAATGTGGTTTAAACCAATTTTTAATGTTTAAACCAATTTTTTTCGGAACAGTGTGCTGGAAGGGAGAACAGAACCTATATGTATTTCTACAAGTATTTACCAGGCGGTTATTTAACCCTTCTCCTTACATATGTCATACAAAATAAAACGTTTGGTAGTGAGAAAATGGAAATTGATCAAACATAGTAAGCCATTTAAGGTGAAAAGCAATATGTCCTTAAAGTACTACTGAAACGAAATCTTAAAACTAGTTTAAAATATTTATAATTAAAGTTCGATCCGTATAACTTCCGCTTAGACACTTGTTACCGGTTTTTTAAATAATTTTGCAGAGATTTTACGAAGATAAAATGCCTATTTTAGCGCCAAAGCTGCGAAACTTTTTAAGCTCGTACAATAGATAAGTGTGATGTTACAAGTTTAAAAGGGCTGGAAATCAATCTCACTTTCCCGCCAAATTCATATGATCATGGCGTGGATTGTGTGGCTGGGAGCCCAGTGATTGGGTAAAAAAATTCACTATAGCTAATTCGGTGCAAATGCTAGTATAGAGCAGATTATAGTCCTTTCACACCACGTGACGTCAAAAATCGTTGTCGTATATTTTTAATTTTATTCGCACTAAATGCCCTTTTTTGAAAGTTTATTTCATGGACTTAAAATGTCAATGACAATGGCTTCAGGCTCTTAGACTAGTAACTTGAAAAGTAAGGGTTCTATATTGAAGAATTTGGAAACACAACAATTGGTGTATTGAAAGTGAAAGGGTTAACTAACTTATTTGTCTCATAACCTGCAATAGTTCTAAAACTGACATACCGGTATATCAGTGCTAATTGTGAGGGTAACTGGAGTATCTTGCTTTTGATGACGTGTACAGGTAGACAGGTCTCCAGGCCCCCTTGCACCAGTAGCTCCCTGCGGTCCTTTTGGTCCGTTAGGTCCGATGGCTCCTGGAGGCCCGGTTTCCCCTATCTGCTGCTCTTTAACTTCAGCCTTTATGAAATAAAGGAAATGATGGCATTTCGGAGGTATTAGAGTCATACAATGAATGGTATAACTAATGTCATATTCTAATGGTATAAAAACAATACAACGTTCATGCATGAAATCTATAGCAATTGTGATGAATTAGAAGATGATGGTACCAATGACAATGATAATGATGACAATACTAAATTGCATTATGTCTAGCTATGATAAATAATTCATTCAACATATATGATAACACAGTTATCTAATTCATACTTTTAATTTATACCCCTATTTTGTAGAGACTTTATTAAATAACGATTCAGGGATACGATTATTACATATCTTCGAGTACTAACAGTTTCTCATACAAAAAAGATAATCGAAGTTTAATTACAATTTGATTATATATCCATTTTAAAATCAGTTTCTGTTAGCTAATAGAAAATTCATTTTCCTTGGCCATTTGCATACAGCATTTTGGTGGTATCTGGTTGGCTGTTGTAGCCTCCCCTGTACTGTGATTGGCTGTTCAAAAGAGTGCAATTACATGCTTTGCTCACTCGTGGGAGAAACTTTCAACACAAGGGGATATAATAAATATCCCCAAACGGCCTTGAAATGTTCTGTCTATTTTATAGGTACTGATGAAATTTCCTACATAAAACAGAACTTATTTAAACCAATCGGGCGCGCACCTGTGCGAGAAGCTCTCTTGTAATTGTCTAATCATGTTAGTAACCATGGCAACACCAATATCCTCACACGTGAAAGACAAAAATAGTATCTTGACTGCGCGTGATAAAGATATGATTTTTTAGTAAAAGGAAAAATCCTGGTATTTCATCAGTATCTATATATCAAATATAGTTTACTTCATAGAGAGTGCAGCATACGGGATTTTTTTTCACGAAATGCTTGTGCTAAATCCCGAACGAGCGGGGTACGAACTGTTTACTAAAGTTAACACAAACCTTTAAATTGACAATGTCAGCAAATACGACCAGAAACGCCACGACCAAAATTAAAGTTTTCATATTGACAACAACACTTTCCTTAAATTAAAATATTCAAAAGACTGCTACGTACAACTTACATCAAAAAGCTTTAAATACGTCTTTTTCGAAAAAAAACTATAGCAAGTCAAAGCTAGAAACAAAGGACCTTGAAGAGATTTTCTTGGCATGCCGTCCGCCATCCGATGTTCTTTCTCGAGTGAATTGGAAATTTAGCGATCTACTCGTCCAGTGTTTTCGCTTCGCCATTTTCAAACTCCGTTTGTTTGTCATTCTCCTCAAAAAATCTTTTCGACGATACAACATGTATCCTTTGGCTCTTGCATATATAGTGTTACTTCATTTAGTTGTATATATATTTATCTGTAGAAAAACTCACAGCGCCAAATCTTTACTTTAGTCATTGTTCAACCTAGCGGCAGCCATGTTTGCTCGAAGACTGCTTGAAAACCGGAAGTGGCGCCAGTTTTTGATCGGTGCTGATTGGTTACATTTTCAAATGTGAAATCAGCTATACGCTGTTCTTATTGGTTGTACAGCTATTTTCACGTGAAAGCAGCTATACGTCGCTTTATTGGTTGTACAGCTATCTTTTACATGTGAAAATGTAGTGTACTGATTTCTACAAACAAGCTTTACATAATGAAATTCTTGTGTTACCTTTCATAAAAATGTCCAAAATGTACGTCTAATCAAAAGCTTGTGGCTAGCTTGTTCTCTTCCTAATCCGTTTTCTATGTTTTCCAACGATTGTAACAGCTGCGTCTTTACTAGCTAGTGGAATAACTTTGTTTCTACATTTAGTTACAACTACAGTTTGATAATCAAAAAAACAAAAGTGGTGGTTTACCTTCGCAGTTAGTGTTAAGTTTACATCTGTTATGGTGTTACTCAGTTTTTCGTCTTCCGCTTGGAAAGCTTGTTTAGCAGCGAAAATCTGCGAGTAAAACGATAGACGTCGTTGAGATTGAGTCAATCAGAAAAATGATCGAAGACAACAATAAAACTGACGTATCTGGTTGAGTGCTAAACTAGAGGAGGAAATTATTGGCACTGCAACCAAGATCACATCCAGCAACCTGGGCCAAATCAGTTGAGACTCTTTAAATTTTATATTTTGGATTTTTTTACGGCAGAGTCCATTTCCTTTTCTCCCGTGACTCTTTGATTCCACTGGTTATGAAAGACAAAAACAAATAGTACTGTAACTTGCAAATGCCTTGACAACTATTAAGAGGAATTAAAAAAAGATAAAAATAAATGCTTTCGCAATAATAATTCCCCCAAGGTGTTTCTTATTGTCGTAGTTAAAACTCCGAGCAAACACTCTAGAACAATTAAGAATCCCAACTTGCTGGAGAGACCAGATGGCTATTTACAAGCGTGTTGGGTTTGTCTCTGGGATCACCAAAGCCAAATCCCGTCAGTGGTGAGAGTGGGATTTGAAGCCAAGACAACCGCATGCAGTTGTTGCACCCTAATCATTGACCAAAAAAAAAAGTGGTGCATTTATATAGTGCCTTTTCCATATGGGTATGTTCAAAACGCCTTACAATGATCAGTTTACCCATACCTGACCGAAAGAATATATGGGCGCAATTGAAAGCCGCTTCAAAGCGGTCCATGTATGCTGGTACTCATTTTACCGACCCCAGAGGGATGGAAAGCTGAGTGGCCTTTAAGGGAAAGATGGTCACCCAAGTATTCTGCCCCTGGCCACGCCGGGGATTGAACTGGGGATCTCAGGATTGGGAGGCTAACCCTAAGATCTTACCACTGCAAAATGGTAACAACAACTCTCTCTCTCTCTCTCTCTCTCTCTCTCTCTCTCTCTCTCTCTCTCTCTCGAGGTGTGTGCCTAGAGCTTCACTGTTTAAGACTTTTCGAGATCCCCTCCTTATGGAATTAAAAAATAAAAAAATGAAGGCCGTTAGGTCTCCATCCTTTCTGCTTTCCTACCACCCAACACTTTAAAACAGTTATTGTCAAAATTAGGATGGAAAATAGTTGAAGAAATTATTGATTTACAAGTTGAAAGATCAGAAAAATTTATGAGTCACTGGCCCTCTGATTACCGGTCACATGCTCTACCCACTGTGACCCGGATGGGAATCTGATCAAGTCACTGATGTCTCAAGTTCTTGTCTTTTTCCGTTCGACATACGTCTCGCAAAACTGCTCGCTCGAAATGTCCAATAAAACGTTGGTACTTGCTTTTATTCTAAATTGGTAGTTTGAAACTTGTGCATACAGTTGGAAAATTATTGATTCAAAGGTTGAAAGCTGAAAGTCACTGCGGGTTCGATTCTCGTCAGTTACTCGGGATTTCTCCAATTATACACCCAAGTTGCAAACTACCATTTCAGATGGAAAACATTTACTTATTTCCTTGCTATAGCTACAACAGATATGTACCTCAGTGAGTAGACTGGAGTTAGCTGCGGCTACACGAGTAGTTGTCATGGTGATAAAAGCTGCTATCTCGGCGTCAACCAAATGAAGAGTAGAATTTATCTAAGAAGGAAATGAGCGAATGAGTCTCTACTCTAAATAAGATAGAAATAAACGATATGCGCAAATCACTTGTGCCCGAAAATGATATAAAAGGTTAGCAAACAATTTCGAGGAACTTTGGACGAAACTTACCATTGCATTCAGTTTAAGTAGCCTTTACCATATATGAAAGATATTAAACTGTCTTTAGTTCCACAACGTACAGAGAATTCAAACGATGAGGAACAAAGGGTCAATTCTATCACTGCTGACTAAAAGCATTTGCTTTAATTTTACTCAACTTCAGAGTATGGATGTCCTTCAGTGACATACGTGTAAATACAACATATATAGATACCACTGGAACGGGGTATAAGCCAAGTTTCGGTGATCTACAGCGTTCTAGTAGTAAGGCCTCACTTGAATCTATATATGTTGAATTTACTAAACTTTGTTAATCTTTTATTAATTTATTTCATTTATATTTGCATGATCAAATTTCAAATTCATGACATTAACAGTACCAAAACAATAAAATATAAAAAGATGGCCTAAACAGAACTCAAGATTCCTTACTATAGGCCCCGTAGAGATACAAAAAATACTTTAAAATAATATTAAAAAGAGTTTGTGGTGCGTAAAATGTTTTGCCAATTGAAAATAGGATTTGTGTCAAACTAGACAAAGTTTGAGACTCTCTGATTTTCACAGGTAACTTGTTCCGAGAGCGGCATATTCTTACAAAATACGAGTTTAAGAATATTCTGTTCTAGTACCGGGAACGCTAATTGTTAATTTCCACGTTTTCGCAGGTGTTCGTTTTGCGAAAGATTCTCACCAAAAATTTTGATTAAAATCTGAATCTCTCATTGTGTTTCTTAATATACTTCTTACGTACTAATTTAATTGATCTGTGGCAAAGACTGACCGTTATATGTATCTTTCAGCCTTAGACCATATAGAGTTTAATATGCTTAGTCCACGTAATAACGGCCTCAACTACTACTCAAACACTTTCTTGATACTTTATGTTAATATTTAAACTATTTTTAAGATAAAACAACATGATTTGCTATAGGCCATATAAAAGTAATATTCTCAGCCTTAAAACTTAAAGTGTTGAAAACTCTTTCTAGATAGCAAAATATATATAGGCATAATACTAAAATTAGAAACGGTAACCTGTTTACCTTGGTCGAGTCCTCTATGACGCGGTTAAGTAGGTTATTAACCTGTAAAGAAAACCGAAGAGTTACTTAATAATAGTATTATAATATCTAGCGAGCTAATCTCCCTTACTTTCAATCGTAGAATGAACTGCGAAGGACACAGTTCAACGAGGTCGGACCGAAAGCATGCATATAAAGGCGCAATTGCTGTCGCTATACGGCCCATATACAACCTTGATCGGAGCACAGCTCCACGGCCAGATAGAACTAGCTAGGTGTCGATTTTGTCCAGGGAATAAAACTGGAGTACCCGGAGAAAAACCCTCGGAGTCAGATTGAGATCGACAAACCTTAGCCTACTTGCGGAACCAAGGATTCAATCCCGGGTCCACAAAGGTGGCAGGCACGAATGCTAACTGGCGCTAGGCCATCTTGATTCTCATCCTGAATTATTCGTAACTCACCAAGACGTTCGAAATTAGTTAGCCTTTGCCGTATTATTGTTAAGATTCTTGTTCTACTGGCCGATAGTAAAGGCATGGCAATTTCCATCC
Source organism: Hydrozoanthus sils (assembly GCA_027575215.2). Classification (NCBI taxonomy): domain Eukaryota; kingdom Metazoa; phylum Cnidaria; class Anthozoa; order Zoantharia; family Hydrozoanthidae; genus Hydrozoanthus; species Hydrozoanthus sils. The sequence continues at coordinate 14,509 of JAOBRD020662662.1, forward strand.
TATCCATGTTAGTGCTTGTCTTGGTGTTAGGGGAAAACCATCGAAAGCACATTTTGTGCTCTAACGTTACAGCGTAGTTGTTGGCGCTAGACAATAGGGTACCAATGATCCTACGAGAATGACGAGCATCTCTACTCCACGCAAAATTTATTTCTCACACCCGATCCACCCCCCCCCCCCCCCCCTCACCTTACCTCTAGATGGCGAGAACAGTTTATAACATTGGAATTTGAGATCAAATCATCGATTGTCTTCTGCATCACTGCGTCTTTAGTTGCGTGTATTGTGTTGATCTATTGACAGAGACAGTAAAAAAGAAAGTTTTTAATGGAAGTAACTATTGTAACTTCAATGACGTAATGATACAATCTTCGCGGTTATGAACGCAATTTAAGCAATTGCAAAAAAGAAGTATATATGATAAATGAATTATCGTCGCCGTGAGATGATGGGAAAAGCTGACGTTTCGAGCGTTAGCCC
>JAOBRD020662772.1:0-14987 GCA_027575215.2 Hydrozoanthus sils
CTTTACAACGTTCACAGTTGCACGCACATAAGTACCAAACGAATCTGGTGTATTTGTTTCGCTGCTTAGGGGCCTGTCATTTCGCAAAAAAAGAATGTCATTTATTGTGCTGAAATGAGACGACCCATATTAGTATCCATCAAAATACATTAAATCGAATGCACAGCTAACTAAACAGAACAAGAAATCCGTCTTTGCTTTGAAGGTTCTACAGAGAATCTGGTTGAACCCTGCTAAAACTCGTAGCCTGAAATTCTTAAAGTATTCTCCCAAATTAAGGAAGGAACTTCAATCGGACCCTCTCGTCTCAGTTAATTTCTGACCGAGAGGATAGAAACTTGGCAATGCGTCAATGAAACTATTCAAGCTAGTAGACGACTTCGTCATGGGAAACCCAAATTATGTTCATTAGTTTATGACATGAGCGTGTTTATTTTAGTTTTTAGTTATACCTAAGAAACATACACTTTTTGGAGATTTTAGAAGAAGAGAACCATGAAAAATTAAAATGAATTCGGCGTTTTCTTTGCATATTCACAAATTTGGGTTTTGTATTTTATTCTTTATATATCTGTTGTAGAGTACGCAGAAACAGGCATTTCACAGAGCTGAGTCAACTCACACTTCGGCGAAAACTTGTTTGAGTTTTAGGCAAGAGTTTTTAAAGTGTCCTGTACCAGGCTAAGCGTTTCTACGCTGCGCCTCTTATATACCCAGTTTCAGTTTCATTTTTATTAAATATCAGAAAATTCAAGTAAGGTAATACTTGCCGAAAATAACTATATGACTGGTAGTCTGAAACTTGGATATATAGTTGAAGAAATTGTTGATTCACAAATTGAAAGCTCAGAAAAATTTCTGAGTCACTGACGGGAATCGAACCCGCAACCCAACTCGGCCGACCCCATGTGAGTCTCTGTAGCTCAGTTGGTAGAGCATCTGACCGGTAATAAGAGGGTTGCGCGTTCGTTTTCAGTGACTCAGAATTTTTTCTTAGTTTTCAACTTGTAAATCAATATGAAGATAGCTCTGCTGGAAGGCTTTGAAGCTTATATGAAAATGTCAGACTTCTTCTATTCTAAATACATTTTATATGCATAGAAAAGATAATGGATTTACAGTTAAAGTCATAAATGTAATTTGAAGTCATATACGTGACTTAATTTTGTAGTGAATGGAGAATTAAAAGACATTCTTTTATTTCATTGCTTAAGGACTTAAAAATTTAGGACCTAGATATGTAAATATATCAAATTATTTGTTTGATCTGGTATTATAATTGTGGACTTGATTATTTAAAGGAATAAATATTGGAAGTTTCTTGGTCGAATCTTTAATTTTTACTGATAGAATACATTTTAAACTTGTGATGTTTGAGGTTGTTGTATGTCCTTCAATTTCAATGTATGTATATCTTTCAATGTGCAGTAAAATTTAAAACTTGCATTGGCAATGTGGCAATGAAAGCAGACAAGCCCATAGACGACTTCAATTGCCATTGGATCTCCAAATAATATTCCTTTACGACAAAAGTGCGTTTATTTTGAGTAGTTACGTAACTAACATGTTCTTGGGAAATTATTTGAGAACGATAAAAAATCAGTATGATTTTTTTTTCCATACTCACAAACTCAGGTTTTTGCTATAGATTCTTAATACATTTGTTCATATTGTAAAGTACTAAAACAGACATTTGTCATTTGACGGAAATACAAATATTTCTGAAATTGCAAAACCTAATACAATACATTTGCCTTTTTATTAAATGTCTTAATGAATGATTTAGTAGTTGAATTTATTAAGTAAAACATAACAAACATTTGGAAGTTTAATTTGCTGCTGTTTGAAAAAAAAACTTGAAATACGGTGGTATTATATTTGATTCACACATACATCCTTTGTCAAATTTAACTACATAGAATGTTTTCACCATTTAATGCATTACAAAACTAGAGCAGTTTACTGAGTGAATTCATTTATGAGACATGTCAGAACTTCAAATTACCTTTTATAGTTTAGATGTCGATTCTGTCGTAGAGTACAGAGTACAGACGCCTGGCTGGATTAATGCGATTAGTGTTAACTCAAATGACTCATTCATAATTGCAAGTAGCGAGCTTGTGGTTACTGGCTCAATCCTCAGTTTGGGCGAGCATCTTCTTTCACTGTCTTTTTGAAACCGAGCGTCCTCTTTTTGAGGTCCAGCTTAGTCTAACTTCATACGTTCATCCGATAAAACCAAAGAAAAAGTTAATGATTAAAGATTTTTACCGACAAGGATAGCTAGCTAGTGTGATTAAAAAACTAGTTCGCCGGAATCGCTCTTCTTTGAAGTTTGGCAATTTGAGTAACAGACAAAATAATTTCCCTAGCTGTAGTTTAGTATTATCTAATTTTGTTTGTTGTAAAGCCAAAAAACCTAAAATAACAGACATGTAGACAGAGTTTAAAAACGTCACAAGTTACAGACTTCAAACTTACCTCGTTCGTTAGCTGCGCAACACGTATTTCACTTGGTAAAGTCGAATTTGTATTGAGATCTGCAAAAAAATGCCGTTTTTTTCTGTTAAACTCACTCCAAGAGCATTGTGAAAAACAACTTAAAACTAATTTGACGTTTTAAAAGCTTGCTGCTTCTCAGCTTGCTTTGCTCTCTGAAATAACACTAATTGTTTCATTCTATTCTACTTCCCGAAATGAACTGCAATTCAAGGCAACAGAACCACTCCGAAAGTACTTCTTATATTAAAATAAATGAATAAACAAGTTAAAAATATAAAACAAAATATTTTTACATTCCATTTTGTAACTGATAACTATTCCAAAACAAGAATTTTATGAATTTGGGTTTTTTGGAAGTTGACATGATGCAATGAGTTAATGCATCTGGAAAGACAGTTTAAAAGCTTTTTAAAATAATTGTTAAACATGCACAAGCGATAAAGGGCTTGATAGAAAGTTCTAAATTGTCGAAACATTTTCGACAATATAGATTAACATCACTCCGATGGTGAGCCTTTTAACGTTTGTATCTTAACAATGCATGTTAATTGCTATTATATTATCTAACCATTATTTGTCAAGGCGAAGTAAATATCTTCATCACCAAAGTACTCACTGAGTCTGAGGCGTATAAATACTAACGTTTTAGCAAAATTGCTCAGGTGATTTTCAAGGAGAAAAAATCAATTGCTAAAGGTTTGAGCAAAAATTTAATTTTTTGTCATTTGCTCGGTTGCAAATATCAACATCTGAAATGTTTTCAGCGGGAGTTTAAGTTTTACTAATTAGAACAATTCAGTCATAGAGATTTTGCATTACCTTTTAAGTGTTGTTGATCCCAAAGTTTGTTGAAACCGTATGACTTCTCGGAATAACGTTTTCCTTCAAACAGTTTAACTCTTCCCCTAAAGATCCACAAAACGCGAGGCGGCCATTTTGAAAATTTGTTTACACGTTGGCTATTAAATGACCTCACGCGAGGTGATTGTAGCCGACATGGTACGTCAGCCACAACCAATGAGAGCAGTGGAAACTCTATATATAATTATCACCTGAGTAATTTTACTAGAAGATTTTGATAACTGACACACAGAGGATAAAGCTCCGCCTTTTGGCTTAGTAGAAGCTAATAAAAGTCTTGTCATGAATTACAATTCTTTTAATATACGGAACAAAGGCGCAGTTTATGACCAAAAGTTTAGTTATAAATTTGTCTTATTCTCTTGCACGCACATCCATGCTGCCTTATCTCAATGATTATGTATTGCATAATTGAAACACTGTGTTTGTATAATTAGTTGTCATTATATTGTATTTTCATATCAATATATTTCTATTTCATTCTATCCTGACCTCTATTATTTTCAGCTTCTATTTTCAAATTTTTTCCTCATGAAAAACAAACAAAAGATTTTTACTTGGTCAAAAGAATTGATCAAAGCTCAAAGGCTTGGAATTTGACCCAAAACAAATTTATAGAAATTATTACAAGCTAACACGGTTTGATGTAATGGCTTAGCTGAACTACCACAAAAAACTGCGACCGAATTGGAAACGTATCGCCAAGTTTTTTTTTCAATATTTTGTCGTATTTGCCTACTCATTCGCGCAGAAATAAAGGTAATGATTTTTGCGTCATGCAGTTGATTCTATCGAAAATGTTTGCAATCGAGAAAACTGAAGTAATTTTTTTAATAACAATTTGTCAAATGATCTCACAAATAACCTACATTTGATAATGGTGACATGTTGTCGCCGAAGGACTTATGTTTTTGCATCGTTGCTTCTTGTCCCGAAATGATTGTCAAAACCGAAGAATGAAACATTCTGTTTACAACACCAAAAGCGTTAAACGTGAAAACCAGGAAATTATATCCTGACACTTACAAAAAAAACTCTTTCTGATTACCTAAAATTTTAATTTTTTTTTCGAAAATATGTTTCTTGCCATCTTAAATTATTTCAATAAAGTATTTCAACAAATAATATGCAAAAGCATGAACTACCAAAATGATTTATTTTTTGTTTGCAAGCACGGTGTATTTGATCATAGGACCTTTCACCAATTTTTTGTCATGAATAAGTTAACAAGAATAATAATGAGTTTGCGATGCGATTATTTAACACCAAAATATTATCTTTAAAAATCTTAGTGATTATATAATTTTCAAATACATGTAGCTATAAAAAAAATTCAACTTCCAAGAATCGGGAAAAAAGGAATTGAAAAACTTACTTAATTGTGGTCGTCCTATTTAACTTTCACAAAAAGAGAGAGGAATATTGATCCTTCTTCTTTGTCGTTCGTGTTTTGTTTTTTAGTACAGCTAGAAACCGAAAACGTGCTTCAAAGTTATCTAAAACAAAACATGGATGTAGTGTTATCAAAACACCTGCAAATACTTGTTGGTACAGATGAAGTTGGAGAAAAGCTTTTGATTATGGATAGCGTTAATACAAACCGTTTGTCTTGTTTAATAGCAACGTTGTCGCGCGCCGTGAAATTTTTGTAATTAACAGATCCGCGATGGCATTTTGACAGGTAACTTTCAATCATTGATTTACGCCTTTGCATCTACGAAAGAGCCTACTTTATCGGTTAGTATTACTAAAAGTTGTTTGACTGGTCCATTCATTGAAACTATGTTTATTTTCTTTCATAGTTTGATGAAAAGAAACTTTTATTTCGTGAACACAAATTTCCGTTAGTAGGCAGTTTATTCATGTTGACAGCTCTAATGGCTTTTTAACACGACTCTCAATATATACGGTTCGACGAGGATTCTTTGCAATGCTACTGCCATAGTAGTACTTTAAACCTGATTTCACTACCTTTTGCAATATATCCGGCACTAAACACATCACAATCTATGGACATTATAAAACCTAATGTGTTTTGTTGCACTGACAATTCAGTCCTAGTGCATGATAGTACATCCGTTATAGGAGGAAATGAAGGATAGTATGTGCATAACGTTGATAGCAGATCATCTTCTTATGCCATTTACCTTCTCGTCTTATCAAAGCTGGTTGTGATAATAAATAAATAATGCCGCTCTTTATATTTATCTCTTGTCGGCGGCGCAGTGGCCGAGCGGTTAATGTGTTCGGCTCGTAATCCTAAGGTCGCGAGTTCGAGCCCCGGTAAGACCACTGTGTTGTGTCCTTGAACAAGGCACTTTACCCGACTTTGTTCCAGTCGAGTCAGCTGTATAAGTGAGTACCAATTCTGCTGGGAGCTAACCTGCGATAGATTAGTGTCCTGTCCAAGGGGAGTCAAAGAGTCTCGTCCGCTTAAAACTACGGAAACCAGAGATAAGCGCCGGCCTAATGGGCCAGTAGGGTCGAGAAAGGATTTAGTTTTATGGCCTAACAAAGTTAAAGTTCGGAAGCAAGTACAGCAAGAGGTCTCAAAATAATCTCTTTTTTTCAAGTTTTGTCTCTTTCCTCTCTAATACAACTTTTAAAGTGCCTATAACATGAAATATATTTTCTTACAGTTTGTCCAAATCTGCGGTTCCGAGAAAACGTCAGTTGTTGGACTGGCAATATTTCAATTTTCTTCAATCTGCTGCCAATCCATAACCTTTGAATGAATTTAACTCAAACTTGGGCTGGTGATGACTATCTAACTTGAGGTATTCTTCAGAGTAGTTACTAATTTTAGTTAACGATATGTATTGGCAGCAGATTTTAAAAAATTGAAAATTTGCCTATCCTACAACTGACGTCTTCAGTTGAAAACAATTTTAATATCTCGAGAACCATAACAGATTTTGACAAACTTTTCACTGCTGTTGCTCATTTAGGAAGGTTAATATCCGCTGACGTAACAAACTAAGTTGAGAGAAAAAGCATATATCACTTCCAGAACTTGATGCTTTGCCAATATCCATAACCTTTGGATGAATTTAACTCAAACTTGGGCTGGTGATGACTATCTGACTTGAGGTATTCTTCAGAGTAGTTACTAATTTTAGTTAACGATATATATTGGCAGCATATTTCAAAAAATTGAAAATTTGCCTGTCCAACAACTGACGTCTTCAGTTCAAAACAATGTTAATATTTCGAGAACCATAACAGATTTTGACAAAATTTCTCACTGCTGTTACTCATTTAGAAAGGTTTGTCCGCTGACGTAGCAGGCTAAGTTGAGAGAATAAAGTATATATCACTTCCAGAACTTGATGCTTTCCACAAAAGTAAACTATTACCAGTTTAACCACTTCTAAAAGCACTTTTTTACCTAACTAGCAGTATTGTTATTAATCTCGCAAAACTAAAATCCAATCACGAAGCTCCTTTGATTGAAAACGCGTCATTCTAGTAAAGTATGAAACAACTTTTGTTATTTATTTCTTTAATTCTTTCTACTGTAAATGCAGAAAAATTGCTTATAAAACTGTTTATGACAAAGACTGAGTAAGATAAGTTACTCACAATTATGGTTACTATATGTCACTCGTGAAATACTTTATGCAGTTCAGGGTTAGAAATCAAGAACTTAAAGACCAAAGCGGAAAGCTGAACTCGGTCAAAAGAAAGCAACCCGAAGCAGCCTACATAGAAATTTTGATCTCAAACTCTCCTCGAATGCCACCAATCTGGTCTGATTGGAAACTAGCTTCCACGTAGCGTTTTCCTGGACGCCTGGATTTCAAAGTAGCAGTAACAGACACCTTATCATGAGGACCAACAGCACCTCTGGAAAATAAAACATGAAATAAGCAGATTTTAGCTGACATTCTGTTCACAAACAAATCTTGACAAATTTTCCAAATCTCCAAGACAAAGAAGAAAATCACCAAATCTCCAAGACGAACAAGAAAATCATTGTTTCAGGTTTCCCATCAAATTCTATCAGGTTCATTAAGAGCCCGTCCTATTTGGGCCCTTCCAGCTATAATCCGGGTTAAGAATAAAACTTTGAAATTTCTTCTAGATTGTTAGGGCGATGAAATTTCTACTTCAACTATAAAATTCAATAGAGTTTTATCACTGACAAATGTTTCATTCGTAACTTCGCTAAAAAGCAGTCACACGAATCGGGCAAAATTTTTATTCCATGTCTTCCTATTCCAAATAGGCCCAAAGAAAAGACCTTTATATCATTATCAAACTCATTGAAATATTTTCATATCAAGAATGCAGCCCGAAAATTTCATAAGTGTGTCCACATTTTTCGAAACAATTCTAACGATTTTTCCTTCAAATAAAGTAAACTCGTATGCAAAAATTACGTTATCCACAAACTTCTTTTTCTAGGAAATTACTTTAACCTCACTAACATTAAAACCATTTTGACTTAGCGTCCGCGAGAACTGATTTCGGAAATTTAAAATCTTTTACAGCTATTTTAGTTGTTTTTAGCTATCTAATAACATTTATATAATGACAGTACGGTCTCGATCTCAACCACTGTCTAGCAGCAATCTAACCCGAACTTAGATTGTCATTTCTTGTAACGTATCAGTTTTGAGTTATATTGTAGTTGCTCTTTGTTGTAACGATAGATATCCTTTGTTAACTTGTCATTTGCAACTCTGCGATACTGAAAGCTAAACAACTTTCCCTCCCTAGTTAGCCCAGCTGGGAAGGCACCAGTTTACCGTGTGGGAGGACTGGGTTTTATTCCTGGCCGAATCTTCATTAACTAAGGGGAAGATGATTTTTTTGCTCCAACATCTTCAGACCGTCAGACTTTAGGGTGTACTTGGATGAGGACGTTAGACCGTAAGCCCCGGGTGGCAGACCTCGAAGGGGACCTTGAGTCCAAATGCCTGTTCTCCCGTGACGCCTTGAGTCGAAATGTTATAAAACTTGTCGTGTCAGTTATGGTAACAAATTACATACATGTTATTTGCCGGCCGGCAGGTCCGTATTGAGAAACACTGTGCCTGAGGTCTTGCCTAGACCGAAGGGCACAGTTTCTGCAGTGTCTCCTCTATTTCAGAAATATTTGAAAAACTTTGACGACATGTGGTCAACTCTTTCGCCGGTAAGTCTAACATCTACACATCTTTGTTTGTGTTGGCGAATTAATAAACGGTATTTATGTCACTGTATGTTTTTTATGTAGTTTCACTTTTCTGCCGGTTACTGACTAGCTGAGTAAAACTCGTCTTAGAATTAAATTGAACTCGTCCTATATTCACGGTTTCTTGTTTGAAAAGTGTTTCCATATTCTACTTTTAAACCGAATAATAATAATACTTACTCTCCGAATGTTCCCCGTTGCTAATATATATTTTTGAGAACTATGTGTTGTTTACGTTGTTTGTGAATGTCCAACGGAGAGAAAAAGTTCGTAATGCCCGCGGTGGTTACAAGAAAATCCAGCCCTCTCAGCAAAAAATTTGGCTATCGCTGCAACTGTTGCACTTACTTGATTGGTATTTCAATGGTCAGCGGTTTCATTTTTGCACTCTCGACCATAACGATGCCGTTTGTGAGTTTGAACGGAAATGGGTTGTTAAACTCAAACGTCATCTCAAACTCTTCCTTCACCTTTATATCCTCCTCAGTAGAAAACTGCAAGAAAATGTTGCAAACAGTATATAGCTTTTAAAATCTCTTCAGCTATAAATACGTCAAATGATGCGTTACTAAATCCTTCCAACTTAGACTCTTCTAGATACTTTTCATAAAACTAAATGAGGAGAAATTTGCTTTATGTTTTTTTTTGTTTGATCATTTGTATGAGTTGCGTAAAGAGATGGTAAATGTTGATAAATTGACCAGGGCCAAAAAGGTTAATCTAGCTAGCACATTTATTAGCGTGACAGTATTCCGTGCAGGAGGCTTGGTTTCATTTTTAGCATCAAATAACGGAGAGAACCTTTGCTTTACTACCTAAAAAGAATCTTCTTGAACAGGCGAGTTCTTGCCTTACATGTTTTGCCTCATTAACACAGGCACTCTTCTCAATTCAACTACAGAAACAAAATTTCTGAATAACGAAATGTTTCTGCAAAACAAAGTTTCTATGAACGTATGAGACTAATATTCTGAGTAATCTTTTCATGGTGTGGTTTCAAAAAATTGGAAATTTTCTAAAGAATGTATGGCTCATTGTGATACAAGTTTGGATGGTAAAAGACAAAATGAACTGTTTCTATTTCTCCTTCAATAATTTGTGATCACTTACGGACGCCTCAATTTCCGGCTTCTCAAATTCAACTGTTTCCATTGAATGGAATGACTGTTTTGTTTCAAGGACTTTGGCTGTGAAGAAAGCTTTGATACAGGCATCGGCGGCCAACAGTTCATAATAATCTTCGGCTTTGATACAGACGACAGTTTCCTTTTCTGTAGGGAAAACACATACAACAGTTGGTGGAGATTAAAACAGGCATAAGATAAAATACTATTGCCACTGATCATGCCACAACCACTGCACACTCACTATTGATATTACTATCACTATCACCATCATCATTACCATCACCATCACCATCACCATCACCACCACCATCATCACCATCATCACCACCACTATCATCCAATTAGCACCATAACCACCCACTATCACTATCACCATTTACTATCACTATTACTCATTACCATTATCACTATCATAACCGCTGCCACTATCACTATCATTATCATTACCACTATCGCTATATCACCATCACCATCACGACCACTATCACTATCACCATTTACTATCACATTGCTCATTACCATTATCACTATCATAACCACTGCCGCTATCACTGTCATAACCACCGCCACTATCGCTATCATTATCACTACCACTATCACTACATCACCATCACCATCTTTATCATCATTATCACTACCACAACCACTACCGTTACCATTACCACTGTCACAACCACTACCGTTACTATTACCACTGCCATAACCACTACCGTTACCATTACCACTGCAACAATCACTATCTCTACTACTGTTACTACCACTGATATCAACACTACTACTGCTAACTGTACGGCAACTGTCATTGCTTTTGCTAATGCTTATGCTGCTGCTACTGCTAATGCCACATGACCACTGAAATTGCCACTGTTATCACCAGTACCACAATCACTGCTACTACCACTGCTACAACCTCTGCCAATGCTGAGCCATTCACTGCCACTACCACTGAAACTGTCAAGCCACTGCCAACGTAACCACTACCACCGTCGATGCTACTGCCACTACTACTGCTAATACAACTTTACTGCAACTACTGTATCTTATACTGCTTCTACTAGTTTCACTTCATCTGAACCTTTCTTGAAAACTGTCAAGTGAGATGTAAAGACTTGGGCCAATGTTGTGAGTATCAAATAAGGCATTGAAAAAGAGGAGAAGACTAAAGAAGTACTAGCCTGCCATCTGCGGCGGAAGCAAAAAAATATTGGGGGGCACAGTTGAAATTTTAATAGTTTGTTATAAGATCTGAAACTCCTATTCAAAAGTTATTGTGGTTAACAAAACAATTATAGGGGGGCCAGCCCCCGCCTCCAACCAAATTATTGGGGGGGATATTGCCCCCCCTGGCCCCCTGGTTCCGCCGCCCATGCCTGCGTAGCAGCTGTTTTTTAGGGGAGGGGCAACGTGTCAATCGAACGAGCCGCCTTGAGACTTGAACGCACGAGCAAAGAAAAAACTTGCTCGCGCGTTTAACATCGCGGTGCGCTCGGTTGAAAATTTGAGTCTATATCATTTTATCTTGCATTCTTTGATCCAGTAGCAACCAATCGAATTTTCTGTAATAAAAGTGTTCTGTAATAAAAGTGTCGAATCTTGCAATAGCACTGCGTATATCGTGGCATCATATAAACTTTCTACATATCGTGTTCACCATGTTATTTTGTCCATACTCGATTCATCCTCCTGTTAGCATGCTCTTGTCTGTCTTGGCATAATCTATAATTAGTCTGTATCTATTTGTTTAAGTTCTTTAGCACTTTGTCTCTCGTTTGTCACTTGTCTTTTGATATTAAAAACTAAGGTAAGGTGTAGGAACTTGTTAGCCCCTATGGGCTGTTTCATACACCAGTGGTAAACAAAAAACTGTCAACTGTTAAAAAACAGCCGCTGTGCAGGCTTAGGTGGTACAAACTGAAGAACCATAACCAAAGGCCATCATTTGAGTTTAAACATGAAAGTCATTTACCTTGATATCCTTCTAGCTCCAGCTGACCAGAAAGTTCTTTCAGGTCTTGCGCTGTGATCCCGGTGTAGAAAGCCGCTTTAACAGTTATTGCAGTTCTCACGCTTCGCACCTCCTTGGTATTGTTCTTTATCAAGAGTTTCACCAAAACATCATCTCCGATCTTCACGCTTTCACTCGCCTCAACCTTAAATGTTACCTCGTTTGTCTCAGGAAGCCTATAAATATCTTCATCTTTCCTGGAACTGAACCTGTTCGCAAGATGGACTGCCTGTCGTTCTTCTGGTGAACCTACAAACGTTAGTAACAATGACGAGATTAAAGGAGAACTACATTAAAACACGATTGTGGCTAACTTGAAAACAAAAATTATGTTAAGGGTGATTATCAAGTTCCTTTTGCCTTTTCTATTTCGGTTGGCATGAAACGCCGGGTAAAAGATGGATTTTCTACAATTTTTTTTTAAACATCGCTTGCGCAAAAACCGTGTCAGCGGTTAATAGCGCGAAGGTTATGACGTTAGTTGTCGGGAGATATAAAGTTGCACAAGGTTTGCGTCTTTCATTTAAAACAATAGATAAAGTTAATCCCTTTCAGTTAAAAAAAACTGTACAGAGTTTGCTTTAGTCTGCCGGATCTGTTCCTAGCCTAGATGATCCCCAACACTGACTTCATAGACAAACGCTGGCAAGCGTTTCTGATCCGTCGTACAAGAAGCGAAAAGCCAACTAAAACTGGCTATTTTTGCTGTGAATATGGTTTCTCAAAACAAAAAAAAAACCTTAATATTTCAATTTTTAAAGTATCAAATAATTTGATAGTTACAAGTGAGAAAAAAACGCGATTTTTATTTCAGTTTTTCCGTAAGGCAGAAGTATGTACATCTCAAACTATTTTATTCAGTTACATAAAAGAGATGCTACAAAAGTGGAATCAGGTTCGCGACGCATGTAAAAGGATAAAGTGTTCATTGTAAACATAGGCTTTCCGAGAAAAAAATGGACTAGCCACTTGTGGTTGCTTTCTTTGTTTTTATTAATTTATCTGTGATTTCCACATAACGTGGTGCTATGTGACATCCGTCCAAAACAATGAGGTCCGAGCATTGGGATCGAACCAATCAGAGCACACGAAAAATGGTAATTAGATACTTAATATGCAATAAAACGCATTTCCTGTGTCTATGTACAGACGGCTTGTGACTTTAAAGTTTCTTATCAATTCTACAAAACTTCCCCCTTCGCGTTTATAATATAAAAGTACATAGACACAGGAAAACTGTTTTATTACTGTTGTAAAATAACGAACAAACAAGTACAAAAAAGTTAGAAAGGCGCGTAATTCATTCTAGAAATCTAAATTCCCTCTACATACACGTCAAAAGCGTGTATGTGTAATCTCTTACAGGGATAGTTTCCTCACGCTCTCGTCCAAAAATAGCGCGCGAGTTTGGCCCTGATGTTATTTTGTAGAGCTTCTTATTTCCTTACCCTCTCGGAACTTGTAGTCATTGGTGAGGTCTTCTCGTAAATCACTTCCAACTGCCTTAGTGCTGATGTATTTACCAATGCTATATCTATCGATGTATTTGACTTTCATCTCGCCCTCCTCATCCACTTCCCAGTACACTTTGTCTCCGTTGACTTCAGCGAATATGAAGCCGCCATCATAGGGAATGTAAACTTCCCCTTTCTTGATGGCTTTGACGGGACACGGGCCACAGCGAAAGACGCCTGAAACATAAAACATGACTTGGATAAGGTGAAGTTTTTCAATTGTAAAAAAAGAGCATTCGGATGATTTTCGCAAACCCCGAAAAGCTATATCCGAGTATCAAGATCACTACCGTTTACACAAACGCGGCTCACTAGAATCTTTTTTTACACGCAAAAAGTTTGCTTTCTTTGAATCTACGGACGCAGAACCCAGGGCTTCAAAAAGATCACGAACAAGCAAGATTTCCAGTTTCACAGTGCGACAACAAAACTATGTTACAAAGTAGAAAAAGACGCTCAAGCAGTGCTTTAGCTCCCATACACTTAAAATTTGTGATTAACTGCAACACGTAAGCGCTCAAAGTACATCTGATATAGAAGACCTACTGCGATTGGTTGTAAAATGATATAAATGAATTGTTTGGCCTTCCTATGAAAATGACCCACTCTTAATTAAGCTGCGATTGGCATAATTCGCTTAAATTCGTGAGCAAATTTCGCATGTCAGATACGAGCGATTAAATACGCCAGGCGATCACATTCTCTGCGATCGGCGTATAAAATCGCCTACTGTTACACAACGCCATGACATTATGGCTCCTCTTAACTAGTCGTTGGAGGAGCCATTAAAGGGTCGAGTCTACGCCTTGCAAAATCGTATCGCAACTTACAAGGATATGCGTTCTAGATGTCGTGGTACGCGCAACACTACGTCAAAAAACCTGCCAAGCAACAATGCTGCCCTTCAAATTGAGATAAAAGTTTCTTGTTTTACCTCTTATTTTACACTATTAACGGGCTGGCCCGCTACAGATCATCTAAAAGCTAAATACTTTCTCAAGCCTAAGTGCTAAGCAGATGAGAGTCTTTGACTCCCCCTGAAAAGGACACTAATCCATCGCAGGTGAGCCCCCAGCAGAACTGGTACTCATTTATACAGCTGAGCCGACTGCAACAAAGTCAGGCAAAGTGTCTTACTCAAGGACACAACTCATGCAGCGGTCTGACTGGGCTCGAACTTGCGACCTTAGGATTACGGGTCGTTACGCTCAAAAACTGCGCCACCGCAGAACCAAATAAAAGGACAGTTCGACTCGAACTCATCCAGTCTGATACATGTTATTAATATTGCGCATGCGTACCTCCGCTAGTTTCCTGTGGCGTTGCATCGTGTGCTTGCCATCCATCATAGCCGTCGGGGAGGTCCGGCCGAGTAAAGTAGGACTCGTTCCATACATGGAAATTCCTAAATTATGCAATTTAAGTTGAAGAATGACTATTAAGATCTCTTTAGTATTACTCTTGTTTTTGTAAATTACAGTAGCTTCCGATTTCCGTCTAAGCCAATGGGACTCGTTTCTTTCATGGAAATTTCTAATTTTGCTGATTCTGGGCTATATAAAACAAAATAAATCTATATCCATAATCTGAAATCCCCTAACGACTTCTTTTCAAAACAAATAGATGATTAACATGGTTTTTGTGACGGCGTGGCTCAGCGATTAGGTTACCGGGTTCAAATCCCTCTCTAACTACTGATCGGAATTGGCTTCAGTTACCCAAGAATCAAATCCAGCTCGCTTACACAAGTAAATAGCCAACTGGTCTACCGCCAATCAGTTGGGATTCTTAACTGTATT
>JAOBRD020662879.1:0-14986 GCA_027575215.2 Hydrozoanthus sils
TGTCAAACATCTGAGTTATTGTCATTGTATGTTAAACAACAAAGAATCCATTTTTAACTTTAGATCTTTCTATTTTCCTGTGAGAGTACATTTCGATGAGTAGTGAAATTGATTTCACCATATGCATTGCATTGTCATGACTGTGAGCGCTGCACTACACTGATTGGCTGATGAAAAAGACAGCCAAGCACAGAATTGGCTTCCTTAGAGTGCGTTTGCACATAAACACCTAACCAAAAAGTTTGAAGAAATAAAACTGCTATGCGATACAAGGAAAATTCATTGCCTGACTCATGAATTCCACGGTAAATTTCACTTCATATCGGTTCTTCACCTGAAATTTAGCGTGGGATTCCCTCGTCAAGCAATGGATTTACCTACAGAATTTAATAGTAGTAAATTACATTGTATATTTCCTAGAAATGAGTAGTACTCAAATAGTAATTTATGCATTGTGCAATTCTAAGAAATTAGTAGTTTTAGTAAGTGCATCAGTAATTCTTAGAAATTAGTAATAATAAGTATGTTGTGTATTTCCTAGAAATTAGTAGTTTTAGAAAGTGTTTTAATTTCACTAGCTGTCAAACTAAATGACAAATATAACAGAAAAGAATTCAACATACTGAAGTTACTACTAACAATACAGAAAGTCCAGAGCATACCGATGTTTCCACATTATGTGCTCCAGGAGTTAGATCTTGAAATCTTAGCGCACCTGCAATGCACGTGGTAGAACTTTGTAGCTGAAACCAGTTTCTTGTGAACCTTCATGTCATTTTTTTCACACAGTTTGGTTAAAGGCAGACCCTCGGACGGGTTTCCCCTTGGCACTGAGGAAGTGATTCGACAGATAATCAAAAACTTTGAATTCCCTGACTGTACTATCTTTAGACAGCTTGTCAGCTCAATAGGGCCCGTAGAGAAGGTATAATTTTTTTTTTCTTTCTGAATAGTTTTGTGTGGTTGTCTTAAACCATCAGCTCTAAATGTGTCATTAAATGATCTAATTGCTAAATTCTCCCAACTAGAACCCATACTTTTTCAGTTACCAGTTTAGGAGAATTTTGCTTATTATCATTGGTAGTTTCTATGTTTGATCAATCGCCATTTTCTCATTACAAATAAACCTATTTTTTACTAGTTATGTTAGGAGAAGTAAGATACACTGGCTGGTACTGAAATAGTTAATATTGAAAGCTTTTAAGCAATTCGATTTGAGTCAGATTGCTGTAATCAAAGGATCATCGATTTGACCGCCGTGCATCATCTGAGAAAACTTTTTGCTTATCATCTTATCATTGTAAGTAATGATTCGTGTAAGAAGTAAACAAACTAACTACATGTCGCGGCCGTGGCGTACGGCGTACGATATTTTTCAGCTCATATAATTTTTATATGGCATTGGCTGTGAGTTACTTTAGGAAAACTGGAAAATAATGAAAAAAACCAGCGATATCCGTTTTTCGGGCGTTTTTCTCAATTTTTTCACCCCAGCCAATCGGATTGTGCGATTCGGCCCCATACTTCTTAAGCGGACCATTACTTAAAGTCTGTTCAATGAGATAGCACAGAAAAGTACTATGTCAATATACAGAAATTTTAAATGGCTAAATTATACTATTTTAAAATTATTGTAATATTAATGTAAAGTGTGTTCAGTGACAGCTTTATAAAATGAGAAGTGGGTTTAGACTGTAAAATGATTAAATTTTATAACTGTAAATCATTTACAGTTAACTAAGTATACGGTATTTCAATTATTTACCATAGGGTAATGACCCAACGGCACTCACCGTCCTAACCCAGGTTATTAACGGTATGCACAGGTATGTTGGTACTTGGAGTTGACTTTGCCCTGTTGTGCAAAAATGTACTATGTACAATATCCTCTGTTCAAACTACCTGCAACCCAGTCATTAAGCTTATTTCTCTATATTCTTTTCTTTTCTAAGACAAATTAAAATACCCAAAACCTTTCTTTTTCTGTTCTTATTTATAAGTACGTATTCCAAAATGAACATCCACGAAGAATTTTTTTATTTAAACAAAACGTGAATTCTTTACAAAACTTCTAGCTTTACATTTATTTGATCAACCCTTGTGACTGATCACAAGGATGACAGGCTCACTGTGACGTAGGTTAAGGTATTTGCGTTGCGTTGCATCAAATTAAAAATTCTGTTGGAGAAGGAAAGTTTCAAAGAAATAGATAGCGAAAATCAACCTGCGATACATTTTCTCAGCATTTTTACTCTCCACTGTTGTGGCTGTACGAAAAGCATTTGGTGTACCAAAATGGACTGGTAAAACGTTAACGTTTTGTTCAAATCAAAAATTTATTTTGAAAATGTTCATTTTAAGACACGTACTTTTGGATAAGAAAAACAAAGAAAATGTTATGCGCACTTTAAGTAAGAAACTTTAACGGTTTGCCATACTGAGATTATATAAGAAGTGATTCATGGTAAGTACAAGAAGAACTGCACTTGGCAGAGAAACTGAATACAGACCTCTTGCAAGAATGGCTGTCAAACCTGGTAAGGACTGGGAACAATCTCATGAAAGTGTGGTTATAAAGTCTTCATAAGTAAGGAACGTCTGCTATGCACAATCTTATGTGTCAAGTCATTCATCTCACCAGTTTGAGTTACTTATCAAACATCGCAGTAAGTGACTGGCCTAAGATATCAAGTGGAGTGATACAGGCTTTGTTTATTAGTAAAACCTACCTCACTTATATGCACTTCACTCTTGGTCCCAGTGTAACCAGGTTTAAAAGGCATTTGGAAAAGCTATTGAGTATGAAATAACAATAAAAAACAAGGACTGAAGTAAAGCATGCAATAGTTTGACATAGAAAACGCCATTCAATAGTATATAAAAAAGGTACAAAAGGCGAAGCAAAATTGTTGAAAATTCCAGACGTTTTTGGTTCAAACCATCATCTTCGGAGATAAAAGGCCACGCAAGCGATTGTGATTATTATGTTCTAGGTTATTCTCATAGGGAACAGGAATATTTGCGTGGCTCTTGATTTGTCTATTACGGCACTTTCGCACTCACGCACAGTGTGTACATCCCACTGTTTTGGCAGGCCGCAGGTCTTAAAAATATCACCGAATCCTGTTGCCCAGATAAAACATTGGGAAATAAACACTGCAAATCATTATGAACTGTTGTACAATGGAAAAGACTACATCTTTGAAATCATAATTTGTGAAACCTGTAGCCCGCCAAAACAGGGATACACACCTTGCGTATGATTGTTAAAGTGCCTTATTAAATTCTGGTTTTTGTATTGCATTTAAAAGTGATTCGCTTAATTTTCTCTTTGTCATATGTCTGCTGCTCATTAGTACGTTCCAATTGAAGGTGTGTTTCCCTTTGTTTAGCCCAGGGTACCTTGCTGGCTCATTTTCATTAAATGGGTTATTATGTTCGTCCGAGCATTTATCAGATTCCTCTTAGTCTCTCCAATGTAATTGGCGCCACAGGAGCAGGTCCTTTGGAAACCAAATCTGGTCGATGACTGTTCTTGTTCTTAGTTTTAAAACTAGATCTAACTTTTCTGGTCTGCCACAGGATATTAAAATTGTAGTTGTTGTTTGTGAATGTGTGTAGGTTTCTTAAAAAGCTGCCAATTGATTTTTGTAGTGCCGATTTCTCCAACTGCTGTGAGGTGTGTGGTGAAAGCAAAGCTGTGAAAAAGTGTGCCGCTTGTAAAGAGGTTGGCCATCATTGTTTTTCGTGATTTTTTTGTGTGTTGTAAAGCGGGTGGTATAGTTAAACCTTCCAGAAGTTATAATTCAGACCCTATTGGGCACATGATTTACTTAGAGTCGAGGTTAACACAGAAACCGCTGACAAAGTAGTTTCGTTTTTGTTGCTAGGTAACGTATTGCGCAGTGGCATGTCAGAAACTCCACTGGCCTACTCATAAGAAGCATTGCAAGAGACTGGGCCAGCAGCGCGTGCAGCGAGAAAAGGCTGAGGAAGCTGCAAAATTTGCAGCCGAGAAACAAGAAAAGATAGCAGAACAAAATGGCGTAGGCGAACATATGGTAAGGGGCTCGTTAGAATACAGGTTGTTTCATTTCTATATAGAAAGGTCGTATAATTGCACTGCAAACGCCAGCTTAACTTAGTACAACGTAGCTTCCTCCTCAGTCATCTCCAGATTGTACTTCCGGAGCGATGTCGCCGTTAATCGGCGGATGCTAGGAAAGAGAGACTGGGGAGAGAAAAAATTGACGGAGATGGAGAAAGAGAGAAAAAAAATTCTTTGCCCCAGTCACCCACTATCGCTTCGCTTAGGCGCTCGGCGCTCTCTCGCTCATTTGTTTTGCTCCGAAAACACCAAAAGAGGTGACTGCGTAGAAGGGCAAGTTTGGGGGGTGGGAACTTTGGGAGGGGCAGAGGGGATGTGTCTTATTGACGTGTATGTTCAAACTGTTGTTAAATGAGTTAATAATTACATAATGGCAACACCCCCGAAGGGCTATTCGAAGTCTTGGCTAAAACTGCCAAACATAAATACAAATAGATCGACTGGCAATTTAGCAGCGCGGTGTATTTGAGCTTATACCACTGAAGTCAAAATTTTCCAATCAATGATTAGATTAGGAATTTAGCTTGGGATAACCGCATGCAAATCCAGCGTCTTAGTCACGCAGCCTCCTCTTATGTTGTATTGATGCGGAAGATGATTCTGTTTGACCTTTCTTAGTGTTTGAAAAGTATTGAGAATGTTGCTTACCTCGTTCCCAGGATCTCTGGGTTGAAACCAATGAAGAGGTCCCGGGAATGAGATTACCGTTTATAGTAAATTTAGAAAGCAGTAGACCTATAATCCGCTGTTTACGTCATAGCCTCTGACTTGGGTAAATATGCATACCGAGAGGCATGATATGACGCACAGCGGTTCATTATTTCTGCGTTTTGTTTAACGTTGTTGGCAACAGATGATTTTTCCTTCCACAGTTTTTTAAGAGATAAAAAGTGCAAAATGTAAAAAAAGATTAAAGATTTCCTGCCTCAGGTAAAAAAAACCGGACGGGTTGAGATGTGATGTTTGTCCATTTCCTCAGCCTTTGAAGTGCATGTTTTTCGATTTCATTTCCTCACAGACGAAGCATGTAACGCAAAACATTTGTCAAAAAAATCTTTTCCCTGCATCACAACTGTTCGTCGTTCATTTTGTTTACTAAATTAAGATCACGCGACTGAACAGTGGAATAGGTCTATTAGTTTTGAAACATTGACATCCATTGGCCTTTTCTGAGATAGCCAAACAAAATGCATTCTGGTCTTGCCTCATAAGTAAACAACACCATCTTTGGTAGCATAGGAAACAAATGTTTGTATTGATGCTAGACCAGAATACATAAGGCATGGTATGTCAGAATGGTCGACTGGGGAAGCGTTTGAGTTAGACAGGTTGTGAAATCTGTAGTAATGATATTCTGTTTTAGGATGAAAAAGTAAAAAACGATAAATCTCAGGATGTTGCGGAGACAAAGAGTGAAGGGACCTCTACACCAGACAAACAGGACGAAGAACTTGAAATTAAAGAGGAAGGCGAGAAACCTGCCGTGAATTCTCAAAACGAACACTTGTCAGTAAATGGAGACAATGAAAAGCCTGGTGAAAACCGTCAGACTACTGGAAACTCTGAAAATGGAGAAGTTCTAACTAATGATAGCTGCAAAAATCTGACAACGTAAAATATACAGTACATACACACAGATTTTAAAAAGTAGGGCATATCATATGTTTAATGCTCAAAATATAAATTCTCATTATATACAAAAGGTGTTATATATCGGGGCAGGAATATTACGAGTAGTTTTATTGTATTTACCATTTGAAACACAGCGAGAAGCTTTGATTTTACATTCGAAAATAAAAATTCGGTGCAAAGATTTGCCATTAAAAGTGCCTTGTTCTACCTGACGAAGTTACTATAAGACTATATATATATGCCCCCCCCCCGAAAAAAATGGTTTGCCAAGTTTGGTTCGCTAGGAGCTATTTAAACAACAAACAAGGCCAGGTGTTAGTTTGTTTGTCTGTTTGTTTTCCCCTTTACAGAGAAACACCGATTTAAATACGCCAAGGGAGTAGTAAAATTATATCGGGATATCGCTATATCGAAACTCCCGAAGATATTTAGTTTAAAGGATTTACTGACTGGCGTGGAGGAGAAAGCTAAAGAGGGCAATTATCAACGTCAAAAATGGATAAAGAGGCAGCTTAGAACTCGTGTATCATCACAAAGAGTTTTTGACAATAGTTGAATAATAATCGATTACTGCCACAACTCGATAATTCTCTTTTGTTGATATCTTGTGTTAGCACTTTGGAGACTATGAACTAATAATATCGTTACATATTGGGGACAGTTTTACGTTCGGTGCGTCAGATTCACATCGTTATATCGGAGTTATCGTTATATCGAAGATCGTTATACCGGGGTTCTGCCCCATACATTTTACTGTTACTTTTGCCGCGACATAAAATTTTCATCGTTATATCGGGAAGATCGTTATATCAAGGTTCCACTGTTGTTGGCCTGGGTGGTTACAAATGCGGATGGGTAGGGTGTGGATCGTACACTGATCAAAACCATTCTTATAAATTATTCTGTTAACTAATAAAAAAGAGCGCTTTTTCTTGGGACGTATTAACTGACTGTTAGCATACAACGCGCTTTAAACTTTAGAACCCTTTAAAAATTCGGTTGGCGTCGTGACGGGATCGCGGGCCCTGTCAACCTGTGGTTTTACTAACCCGTTTTCGTTCCATGCAGCAAACCTCGTGACCGCTACATATAGATGTCGTAAAAAGTGTACTTCTATAGGGCTTACGGTGGTTTAAATGAATTTGACTAAATATAAAGTATTAACTCGGGCGTGTAGTCGTAGAATAAAGGTCATTACAAAAGGCCATTCCGTTTTTAGTTTTAAAACCGGCCGTCGGATGACGGCCAAAATATTTTGGTTATAAGAATGGAATGGCTTCTCGTACTGACTTTTATTCTAATTTGACTAAAGAATGCATGTTAAGCACGTTATTTTTGCAGACATGTAACTGAGCTTGCGAAATTGTGAAAACAGGTAAAGTCTAAACTCGACATATGCATAACTGATTGCAACCACTAATTTTATTGTAACTTTTCCTATTACATATATATTTTATTTGGCCTTCCTTTAATGTAATCTTTCCTTTTACGTATATATTTATTCGGTCTTCCAGTATGAGATTATTTTAGACCACTTTGATGTATTCTTTAGATAGCTTAGATAGATTAGACAGTAATTTTTTTTATGCAGATGAAGAGCCATGGAATTTTATGGATATACTGCATTAAAGTCATTGTTAATATTATCATCATCATCATCATCATTATTATTTTTATTATTATTATTGTTATTATTATTATTGCATACCCTTCAAAGACAGGCAGTTGAAGTCGTAAGCAGTCAATGCATCATTGGAGCACGATGTAATAATTAGTCTACAACAAATCTCTATAGCTAGAAGGAAGCCTCCGAAAAAAACCTTGGATAGAGACGGGAGAGAACGATCAATAAATATCATTTTTGTTTGACCTAATTATACAGTTTGTCTTATTCGAAGTCGAATGAAATTTCGAAACCGAAAATTATTTTTTGTTCAAATCTATCGAAATTCATAAACTACCCTCGTTCATATTGATTGCTTGTCAGTTTTCTTCAGTTTTAAACTACTCTGTTGATTCATAAAGCGGGAAATTGATGAACTGGAAGGAAGCCAAAGGCGAAACATAAAGATACTAACTGCAAATATTGGCGTAAGTGAACGCTAGCGGACAGATCCCGAGCGAGCGCTACTACAGAAGGTGTTGTTTAAGGTGTACTGGTCTTAGCAGCCATAATCTCGAACTCTCTCGATTCGTATTCTTCGTTGTTTTTGCCAAGAATGATACCAAGATTAGCAAGCAAGACGTGTCAGGTAAAAATCAAACAGCCGTATTGTCAATGGCAAAAAGTTTTGCGTCATTGTTGAGAGTTTATTGATTTCACGAAGAGGACAAATAACCAAAAAAAATGTACATGTTGCGAATGTTTGAAAATGACACGAGAATGAAACACTGTTAAACTCTTTCGTCGAGTTCAAATCAAGTTTCTGCACGCTACTAAACAGGTTTTCATGAGTCGTCTTAGCAAATGCGTACGTTAGTGCCTTGAAAAGGTTTTTTAAACTATCTATATTAACGTTAACACTGCTACTCTTTTATTTTATAAGAAAGTCTAATTTTTCGCTGAGGCTCAACCGTTCTTAAATATTTTCGGGATATCAACCTCACATGTTCTTAAAACATCTTTACTGATTTTAGACAATATAAATATATGTATCGTATGTGGTACATTTGTGTATACATTGAATGTATTGTATCAAATTTTAAAGTACAGTAGCCCACCTAAAAGCAAATTTTTTAATAATACTGTAAGAATTATTTGCATTAGGTTATCATATATAAATGTTCTTCAATCTTCCTCAGCCTCGGCATGTTTTTAACACGTTCTAAAATTTTTGGCGATTTTCAACCTTATGTTCTTATAATAAAGTTCTTATAAAAAATGTGTATTTCAAAGCCCTTGTAAATTATTTAGACCCAGCGGCGTGGCGTATCGTTTTGACATATGCATGTGATAAACACTTAAAAATAATCCTTGAATGTTTTACTTTTTTCGGCAAAGTTTATCTAAGCCTACGGGAAGACTTTTAACAGCACGACCTGTAGTGTAAAGAGTTATTTAAATATTTCAGTTTTCTTCGTCGAGTTCAACTTTTTTCATCTACCTAGTTTTGAAGCTTTGTTTCGGCTAGCTTGTTCAGTTTTTGAAACTTCATTGTTTCTTCGGTGCATGTCATCTTTTTAATTTCCGTTCCTTGACATAATAACGTCCCAATTAAATTAAACAATAATGACGGAAAGTTGAGTGATATTTTCTCTTAATATTTTTTGTTGACAGAAACTGTTTCTGTTTGGAGTGTTTATCAGTATTTGCACGTTCCGTCAAGTTAATGCTGATCAAGTTTGCAGTACACGATGTGAAGTTAGTACGATGAGTAAAGATTACATCAAACCCAACCACGCCTTATTTGGACACAGCTTCTTGAACCTTTCAGTACTAGTGGCTAGTTCAAAGGAGTGTCACTACAACTGTCTCCACGAGTGCAGGTGTCTGTCGTTCCAGACACACAGTGGAAGATGCGAGTTGTTGGACACGGACTGGTTGTCTTACCCAAACAGCTTCAAGCCGGCTTTGGGTTATACTTATTTTTACATCACTCGGAAATACGTCAAACAAGTGAGAACTCCATCGGCGTATTTTCATTTTTTATATTTCTTAAAGTGCCTATGAAGAGAAAAATGCTATTACTTCAGTAGATAAATGAGGAATAGCGGTGAAAAAGTTTTGTCACAATCTTTCATGGTTCTTGAAATATTAATATTTAAAGTCTCAACTGATGACGTCATGTGGGTTCCAACAAATTTGCTTTATATTTAAACCTGCTGCCAATCCATAACCTTTAAATAAATTTCAGCCAAACCTTCAATGGTGATCTATCTACCTCGAGATACATCAGCAGCCCAAGTTTTGCTTAAATACATCCAAAGGTTATGGATTGACAGCAGATTTGAACAAAATGCAAATTTGTTGGAACCCCACATGACGTCATCAGTTGAGAACTTTAAATGTTAACATTGCAAGAACTAAAAAAGATTTTGACAAAATTTTTTCACTAATATTCCTTATTTAACCAGGTCTATCCAGTGAAGTAATAAAATTTTCACTTCATAGGCACTTTAAGGCCACTTAAAAGATATCCGGGTTTATCATCAGCGCGCGTAATGACTTCGCCAGCACATTGCTTTTTTTAATTTTTGTAATAAAAGAACTATATATTTAAAAGAAAGACTAAAGCGGTTAGTTCTGGTCATTCTGTCATCATCTTTAAAAGATTTATTTTCACATAAATTTGCATACAGGGAAGATAAACAAAGATTGTTGAATGTCTATTGTTCAAAGAAATTCAATGAGAGGAACGTATGACGAAAAAGTCGAAAAAGTTTTTAAATTCCTTTATCGCAACAATAAACAGTGACAAACATGTATAAGAGAAGAACATTATGCTTGCATGTCAAAGAGTAAATTTAAAATATACACCCGTCTTTCAAAATCTAGATTAACAGATTGTATTGTAATAGGGAACGTTTCATAACTTACTTTGGTAGTTAGTGGTGTAGATTTACTCCCAAACTGACTCGGTAGTCCATAATAGTATCAAAGCCATTTAGCAGGAAAAAGCGTCTAATTCCCTCACAGAATTTTGGGAAAATTTTGATGATAAACCGAGATACTTTATGTGGCCAGTGTGTATTTCCCATCATTTGCCTCTAGAAACAATCCACTCTTATAGATAAAACAAATCTGTTTTTACCGTAGTATCGATAGTGTTAACCTATATTCTTGGAAGTCTCTACCGTTAATCGGTGATTTATACAGTCAGTGATCATGAATATTCATACGGACCTCAGTCTAATTTGTACATTAGAATTTTTACCCACAGCTCCTAGCGTGGGAAAACTCTAAAAATTGCTCGCAGAAGCAAGCAAAGAAGACTGATAGCTTTCAACCATGCATGATGGGCGGCTATTCGAGGACTAGTTAACTTGGTTAAGCCGAAATTAAAGCAGTAGTTTCTTCTCTAAGGAAAGGTTTGATAAGGTTTATATAAGATATACCGTTTAGATTTTCAAAAGAACTTGATAGGTTAGCAAGGAATTATGGTTAAACGTTCAACTGTCTCCGCTTCACGGTAACATATAACTGAATTTTCCTTCTCTTGCGGTACTAGTTAGAGCAACAATTGTAGAATGAAGTACAGATCAACTGGTCTGTCCCTTAGCAAGTTTGTTTGTTTTACACTATAATTTAGGAATCTGGTGTTTGTTCATCAAGCTGCAAGAATGGATATTGTCAATCTCAACCATGTTTGAACGGTGGGACCTGCTATGAACTTTGTGAAAACCCGCGCCAAAAATTCAACTGTACATGCGCAGTGGGCTTCACGGGTGCGCTCTGCCAGATCGAAGCAAGGTCCTGTAACGACTACGCCAACAATATCTCTGGTGTTAACACGCTGCGTAACGAGTTCGGTTCTCCATTTCAAGTGTACTGCGACTTTCACTCCGAAATCGATTTTGTCTGGACTTTAATCGAATCTTTTTCCCTTTCCAAAAATGATCAGTTTAAAAACGGTTTTATGATAAATAATCCTCGAAACCAGGGGATTCTTGACTGGAACGAGTTTCGTCTCTCCACTATCCATATGAAGCAAATAAACGAAAGCGCAACTCACATTAGAGCAACGTGTAACTTCAACAAGAATGGCTTGAGTTACACCGACTACGCACGCGCTAAACTTTCCCAACTCGGAATTCTAACAGAAGACACGACTGCGTCAGGAGATTGTAAAAACTTTGAATTCATCAGCGTTCGCTCCAGATCTTGTCCGAATTGCTGGGCCAAAGTCGTGCAAACATCACGCAGACATGTATCAGTTGAAAGTATTGATCCGCTATGCTCCGAGCCTTCGTTGGGAAAAGTTGCACGTGACGGTACAGAAATTCCGTTTGAAGAGAACTTTGGTGTTTACTACTATCGAAACACGCTTCACAGCTGCTCGAACCAGTCTGCCTCTACCACGCAATGGTGGCTGGGAACTGGCAAGAAGTAGACGAGTGACCCACAATGCACTGTCTATGTTGCATTCAAAGAACCTTACTCTCATTTAAAAAAATCAACAAAGAACTCGAGCCATTACACAATCATTTTAATTACAAATTTACAAAAAGCTTTGAGAAGCTTAAGAGTTTAAAGCCTTTTCCGCGACAAGTTATCTAGCTACTATGCTTTTTAAAAGTCGTCTCTAGATTATCTATAACTTATATACTACTTACTGTCACACGTACATAAAGGCGCGACGTCAAATGCATTAATATGACTAGTTTTTTCTCTCTCTCTTTCTCTTATCAACCCTCGGCTACATGCAATAGGCCAGACCTGGCCTGTAGGATCATCAAATGGCATAGACCAATAAATTTCAAGTTTCTCTGCTTGAACATGCTACAGAATTAGAATTACTCCTAACAAGCGCTACCAACATTTCGCTAAGGCCCGTTTCAAAGCTCACCTGGATTTTGAAAATCCGACTATAACACGCCTTAAGAACGGCGTTTGAAACCAACCCGCGCCTCGCAGAGTCGAGTAGCAAGACAAGCCGTCCCGGGCTACCAAACTTTAAAATCATATTTTAGTGTCAAGTAAACATATCCTTAACTTTCTGCTAAATGTTTCATCTACGTGATAACTTGACTTTAAGTTGAAAACTTGGTTCCGATAATTTATTATTCACAGCTTTGCTGTGTCCGCATCGTGTTTGGAAAACCAGCATCTTCCTATTTCCATATTAATCATAAAAATTGCAATTTCCTCCAACGTAACTGGTGTATAAAATAATGCATTTTGCAATGATTAATCTGCAAAATTGTAATCGGGCAGTTGGCGGTAATCCGAGAGTTCCCATGAGCCAATCATACTGAAGTCCTTACAGCTAAATCCACCAATCACAACATTGATTCCAATCACTGACTACAGCAACTTAACAACCCTTCAAAGATTGGGCATTTTCCAAGAATGGAGGAATTTGCAACTTTATGCAATATCTTTACTGAAGATATTAAATGAAAGAGCTTTTAAAAAGCTATTTTTGTTTCTCAGAAATTGTAATGATTATGATTTATTGATAACTGGACATTGTGTCGTCCATTTCAGTCTGTAATCATACTTATGATTTTCAAATCGCTCATATGATTACAGACCGAACTTGGCTCAAATCAGTCCTATAATTATAAACATTATAAAAATAAAGTATATGTTCGCCGCAGAAAACTTCGGCACTGTTTTGCTTTAAGTTCAGTCTAATTTCTCACTTTCAACATTTGTTTACATTCAATAAAGCAATACCAAATTTTCATCAATGTGAAAACTCAAAATCCTTTTATCTGATTCTCTAAGATTCTCACTACTTCGTTTTTACTCTTCTGCTTGAAGGCAACCACGAGATAAATAAATCTCAGGGGCAGTGTTCTCTGACTCATCCCACCATTCTGCCGATGTATATATTTTCTTTGGAATGCTTTCATTTCACATAACTTGTATCATCCACTGCCGTGAATAACAAGGAAAAAACTTCCTTTGCGTGACAGCTATGATTTCAATATTCAGGACTCAAATCTTCTGAACTTTTCTCTGAAATATAATAGAGTTTATTGAGTTAGAGACAAAAAAGTTCTAAGGCCAGTGTTGAATGCACAGCGTGATTTCAAGGCTACAAAGGTAAGAACTAACGGTGCCATATGGTTCATATCTTTTGTTTTTCCCATTTTTGCATTTCACTTTTTTTATTCACGCCCTAACAAACAGAAGAGGTATACGAACATATGAAGTTTATCTTCGAGTGGAAAAAAAAAATTCACGAGAGAGATAAACTTATATGTTCGCGCCAACGTATAATTTTTTTTATTGTATAGAAATGAGTGTTTCACTGGAAAGTAAAATAAAAAAGCAAAGGGAAAAAAATGACGTCAGCGATATCTTCACTAGTAGTAGCGAGGATATGGAAAAAACAGAAAGTATGTCACTCATAAACCAGATGTAGTTTCGTATGAAATCAACGAGTGTCGTACTTTACAGTAAAATACTGGTGTTGTAAGTAGTAAATTTTTGAATAAGATAATTTACTTCTCGTTCTCTGATCTATTATATTTAGAAATGAAAATATCTAAATAAAACAAAAGCAGGAAAACGTTATGAGGGCGAGATACCAGTCATCCATGGTGCTAAAACTACAATCCACAAGCCCTATAACTGAACTTACAAAACAAAAGATAATTGAGCCGATAATGGAGCTGTTCAAATTTTCGGTGTCCGAATCAGTAATCTTTTTAACATAACCAGCATATTTTCTTGGAAAAACTAGTACGAAATGTCCAATCAATTATAAAAAGAGACTGAAATGTTTGGCCACTCAATTTCAGCTGGTAATGGGCCGTCGGAAAATCGATCTGATAGCGCTGAACATCAAATTGACGTTAAGGGGAAGGAGAGGAGGTTCATTAAATTGGGATTAACGTTGAGAAAAAAATGAGAAAAATACAAAGGAAATGGTGAGAAAAAGCAAAAACGGATGTTTGAATAAGAAGTCGAAAGCAGCTGTTATCAGATTTGTTCTATCACTATCATATTAGTTGACTTTTACAAGTGCAAACATCATACTTTGTCATATATAATACACGGTGGTCACAAATTGTTGGCGTCTTCGATGGACGGTTATGGTTGTAGATGTTGTGTGCATCGACAGAGGGTATGTAATGGTATGATTTTGTGTTTTACATGAACTGTGTCGATGCTTTTCAATGGGCCATTGTCGACTGTTCAAATAGCCATTTCGATAGACATGCATTCACTGAAGACAGTTGTCAGGTCGCGAGTCGTTCCATACTGTTTTTAAAACGAAAGAATAGGATTGACGTTAAGGGAGGGAGGGGGGCAGGGAGGGAGAGGGTCAGCTCTTAACGTCAATTCCGTAAAACATTAACAAATAAAATAATAATGGCAAGCGAAGTGTTACATGAAGCACGCGAAATTTTCAAACTTCTTTTTATAAAGTTTACATTCCCTTTTTTAGAAGAAAGTTTTATTTTTAAGCGAGGCCGTGAATGTTCTTAAATAGAGAGCTTAAGCACGAGACATCCGTGTTCCCATGGAGGCCAACCGGAAAACAAATACCAGTAGCTGACGCATACTTGCACACGTAATGCGGTCGTGGTGATCGTCACGGAGGTGAAAAGCATCTTGGCAGCCTCCGTGAC